>CANXYI010864169.1:0-11255 GCA_948208565.1 Hura crepitans
TTCTATTTTATATTTCTCTTCTCATTTAATTCCCCTCGCATGCAATGTGAGCTTTTCTAATTTATATGATATGTAATTAGATTACATAGGGCTAGTATAACACCCATCCCTCAAGCGATAGCTAGATTCAAATAAGGGATGCCACATTGTGACACCTCCTACCCAAATCGTTACTAATCCAAATAAGAGATGACACGAAAATGAACTTATATTAACTTCACCATTATCTTCTTTATACTCTTTTATATGGAAATCATACATATTATCATAACTGTCTTATTATAACAAAATTTTGATAGCATAATGGTAGCATCATGACATATCCCAAAATAAAACCTGCATAAAACAACACTGCTATATCATCACAATCATCTATCAACCACCTGAACCCTTCTAGTCCTCATCTTAACTCAATCTTTTAAGCACTCATATCATATCTTACAATCTCATCCACTCACATGCATATCATAAAAATATAACTTATATAATATGTTTACATCCCGACATACCATATCACAATACTCTAGTCCTAAGGTTGACTATTTACTACCTATGCATCAAAAAACATAATGCACTATGTATAAAGCATAGTGGTGTATCAAAATATAATATGCTTACACACGTATATACACAAATGCACAATAATCATAAAATGCCATGCAATCATAACATATATGATGCACACACATTGTTATTCTTATTGTTTACCTGCTTATGCTTGTCATATTACCTTATTCCATTCATAACATATGTCTTCTCATTTTAAGTGTATCAAGTCTTTTATTCATCTTATAATTGACACAAATTCAATATCTTAATTAACTAATTGATTAGCCCATATTTGATAAACATGGATCCTAATAATGGACATCAAGATCATAGTGTGCAGTGACCCACATTTTGGACCTAACGGCTACTACACCAGCATGACGGGTTACCAATAATGTGCAGTGATCCTATTGAACCTCCCTACAACTGCACTCATATGAAATTATATGCAGTGGTTCTATTGGACCTACCAACGACTGCACCCGCATAAATACTCATGATATGTCAATGTATAATGAGTTATAACAATGTACAATATGTGTATGTGCAGTGGCCCAAATGGACCTGATGGCAGCTGCACTCATATGAAAATAATACCAAATATCTAGTAGCTGCTAATTCCTTAGCTGACCATTCAACCTATCCAATAGGTTGTCTAACACATAGGCTTTCGACACTTTACATTATATAATTTTACGTTACATGTTCTTATTACTTGACATGTAATCACATTTGTATCTTTCTTTACCTCATTGATACCATTATATTCCATAACTAATTCTCATTTAAGGACTCATATTTCACAATCATAATTGACATCTTAATTATATGTGCAATGTAACTTATGTTTCATTACATTACATATGAAATCAACACATGCAAACACAAAATGCATACAGTTTACACATACAATGTGCCACATTTTGAACATAATACAATTCTTTTCTAGCAGACATTATTCTAACATAATTAATGATCCAAATTTAGCTCAATTATAAGCATTTTACACATATTGTCCAAAATTACCATTTTGCCCTTTATTACATAATATACAACCAAGTATACATTTTATCCATACACTAATTTTATCACCATTTCTCCATTGTTTTCACTTATTTAGCTTATATTAAACCTTATTATGCCATCAATATTATTTTAGGACAATTTAAAGTACTAAAACTATAACTTTCAAAATAAGTTTTCAAACTAAAAATGCAAAAACATGAAATGTGTACACATATTTTACTTAATACACTTATAGAGTGATTTCTCGGTGTCCCAAATATCACTTTACTGCTTCTCTTTGCATTTAGATTGCCTCTCTCCTTCTTTCTCTAAGTTTCATAATAGGTATTTGGTTAGAAAAATTCATGGAAATTTATACACGAATTAAAACTCAAAAATAACACATGTATCGTAATTTCGAGCACCCGTAATATCATAGAAAAATATTAGAACCCCAAAAATATGCTTACCTTACTTATGGGTTTTCAAAACCCTAACTTTGAAATCTTCTCTTTTTCTACAAGAACTCCCTTTTCTCATGAAATAAACAGTAAAATAAGAAACTGGACGTGACAAGGATCGATTTAAGTATAATATTCAAGGGTTTCTCATGTGGTTTCAAGGTATTTGATGAAAAAAAGTGGGAAATAGCCTTTAATGGTGAGTGGTGTTAGCCTTGGCTAGAGGAATAAGAAGATGAATGAGTTATCTTATGTGTTACACTCACATAAGCCCACCTTTATAGATTAAACACACAGATGGACATGATTTCACCATATAATGATCTAATGATTAGTTTTTTCCCTATTTTTCTTTTAATCTTTAAAAATTTATTCTCAAACCTTATGATCACCACAATTACTTCTTTAGACACCAAAAATTATTGAATTTCACAATTAAGGGGCTCCTTAAAGTTCATGATAAAAGGACAAAGTAAACATGTTTAACTTTTCAATTACATAAATAAGAAATTCTAAAGAATCATTTATTGATGTCAGGAAATTATGAATTCTTCACCATTAGACTAGTTAGAATTTTTTACCTTTAGGGTATGTTATTTTTGGGTTAGTATAAGCATATCCTGACCTTTTTATATTACAACTCAAACTAAGGTCACATTCCACTAGATATCGACGTAAAAGAATTTTCTAGTTCAATGGCTACTTCGAGTTCTTTTATTTCATGCCTTATTTAACTCACTAAAGTTTCATAATTAGTACCCCCTTTAAGTCACTTTAGTAGGGCCTACTACTTAAAAACCCAAAACATAACCTGAGAAGTACTATTCATGAAACTAGGTTTCATGAACATTACAATTAGATTAGAAAGAAGAAATGTAAGGAGCAAATGGAAAAGAAGGCCTACCAAGGAGGACTAAGAAGAAAGAAATTAGAAATATTCTTTTATTTCTTTTTGGGTTTTTAATTCATGCATAACTACCTAAAGTTTGACACAAATTGGTTTCCTTTGGCTCAAGGAAATTAATGTAGCAAAAGTCTATAACTAGATCATATATTTAATGTGATTAAATATCATATGTATGATTTAATATGATTAAATATGTATATGCATGCCAAAGCATGTGAAATCCATTTGTATAAGCATAACAAAGTATGCAGCCCTGATGAGACTAAAATAAAAGAAATCCCTTAAACTAAATATTAAGACTTGCAAGCCTTCTATTAGTATAGTTTTAACTAAAGTTCTTCTTAGTGTTAGGTTGTTAGGCAAACCAAAGCTCATGCTACGTTGAATATGTTACGACTATACTAAAGGGTCCATCTTAAATAGCCCATTAGCTTATTAGTCAAACACAAGGTTAAAGGTTCTAGAGGCAAATTGGGGAAATGTGTATGAGATACATAGGCACCAAAAGTGACCTAATGATCAGTAGTTGTATATAATGTAATTGGCTTATGACTATACTAAAGGGTCCATCTTAAATAGTCCATTAGCTTGTTAGGCAAACCAAAGGTTAATGGTTCTAAAGGCAGATGGGGGAAATGTGTATGAGATACATAGGCACCAAAAGTTGGTGACCTAATGATCAGTAGTTATATATAATGTAAGTGGCATGAGTTACCTACCATTTTTGTTACAAGTTAGGCTTATGGGGCAAACCAAAGGTTCAACCTTAATGAGAGATTGTCTCACCAAAAAAACTATCGAGATTTCTTAGATCAATACGAGGGCTATTAGTTTGCAATAAAATAGTGGCAGTACATATGGATTTTATAAAAGACCTTATAAAATGCATTCATGTACATGTCGGTTGTTTTATTACAACATAAGTACATTGAACCTGAATTTGTACACTATTTTTTATGCCAATATTGACTGAAATGACTTTAAAATCTAAGAATAATTCTTAAAAGTGAGAAGACAGTTGGACACATATATTCTATCTCCTTTGATTGATGAAAATTCCTACTGGGTATTGGAAGCTTTTTCAAAACCATATAGGGATGGCAATGTGATTGCCTCAATATCTTTTAAACTTTAGAAAAAACATAGGCATAAGATGCTCATATCATTAAATATCATCGTACGACATAAAAGATATGTGATAACTAAGACATTATTTCATTTAAAGATAAAGGAGGACACTTTAAGAGTTGAAAGTATTGGGATTCATTTCCATAATTTTATGATATATTAGAATTAAGAGTTAATTCTATGATCACAAAAGCATCATAAATCTAATGAACACTTTTTCTATTAGGAATAGAAATTATAGTCTAATTAGTTGAACACCATGGAAGTAGAAAGAGATTAGTCCTAAAATTAAGAATTGCAAAGATTACTTTGTGTCTCAAATGAAAAGGAGCATCTGATGCTTCAACTCCAAGTATTTGTATTATTGAGATTAATACAACTACTACTTTCACATAAAGGTATTGGATACTAATTGTTTGAAATAAAAAGCAATAAAAGGTTTAACAAAGGTGATGTGGATCTACGAGTGGCAAATGGGGTAAGAATTATTGCATTAGATGTAGGAATATATCATTTTTATTTGCCTTCTAAACTTATATTAGAACTTAATAATTGATATTTTGTTCCCTTTTTGAATAAAAATATTATTTCTTTATCTTGTCTTGCTGAACAAGATTTTGATATTTCCATTAATAAGAGTAAGGGTTGCTTTATGTGACACCCTTTAACTGGTTCAAAATCAGTCGATCACTAAGCCTAACTAAGGAGTGCATACAAATCGAGATATCCAAACTTCTATTATACCATTAATTACTATAATACATTTTTATTAAAAGATTTCACTTTTAAAAATGCGGGTTTTCAAAAACTTTTCAAATAGTGTTACATATTCAAAAATTTAGAATCCTCATGCCAAAATTTTAGCAGCATAACGGCTATACCGAGCACTATCCCAAATTTTTGAATAGTAACTTGCATAGTAAAATTACACTTCTATATCATCCATACACTCCTACAACATCCATGTGATCCACTGATCACTCCAACAGCACATAAACACAATAACAAGATATCTCACCCTTAGGAAGAGATATCATAAAGTGACGTAGAATTTTAAATAGTTTATAAGGGTTACAAACTTTAAATTTCAAAAAGAATAACCCCATTATAGCTTAGGCCCATTTCCCTTATATTTATAACATTGGGTGTAACCTCTACATCACATAACTGCACTGTATTTATAAACCATTACCAAAAGAAAAGCCGTCTCTTAATAACCTTAATATCTTAAGGCTCATATCTCAAAATGTCTTTTTACCAATGCATCATAAACAAATGAGATGCTAAGCGAATGCTTAGTGATGCAATCAAAATAACTTGTGCTAAAGCTATTATGAACATACCATTTATATGCAATAGTCTTTGTGTATAACTAGTCAAAATCTTACATTATATTCTTGAAAATTATGATATGCCATATTTATGATCATAAGACATTCATCATGCATATATGCATCCATACCACACCTATGGCAAACATATAATCAAGAATCAAACATTTATCACAAATGAACTAAGATTAATTCACACATTTCATAAAACTGCCATTTTAATTATCATAGCACATATTATAGGTCAATTTTTGTATTTGCCTTCCTCTAAGCCCATTTCAGATACCCGTAAAACCTATGGATAATGGGATAAAATAATATGCAGTGGCCTATATTTTAGACTTGACAATTGCTGCACCGATATAGAAAATGTTGTGTAGTACCCATCTAGGCTTACGCGGTTGCACCCGTATATAAATGTGCAGTGGCCCATATAGGACCTTACGGTGACTGGACCTATTTGGATCCAAAGATAAAAATATAAATTTATGGGTAAGACATGTAGTGAATCCTTATATCATAATCTAGGCATGAAAGTGCCCTAGCAACTGCTGTATCCCCTAGTTAACCGGTCAACCTATCCGATTCTAGGTCAAAATTGATATGTTTTAGTTTCACCATCTTAATCAGGCTTATGTAGCTTTTAACTTACTTATTTTAGTCATCAAATGACTAAAACTAGTTAATTACTTTAAAGACATCAATTTTAGCAATCATGCATATATTACCATGCATTTAGGCAATATTCGAGCTATATGCCCTTTTAAAAACATCATTTTTGTACCATTAATGGTTATTACTATGTATTTTCCATTTTCATATTCATTTGAGTGTATAAGTTTATTCAAGAAACTTTATGCCCAAAGGTTTCGAAACTACTCATATTATGGCATACTTAGTGTTAAATAACACATCTAGACTCATTTTATGTTTAGAATCCATTTCTGGTACTAAACTTCATCCATGCATGATATTATTCATGTTTATCATCAATTACAATAAATATAACATATATGAACACCATTTTCACATTTCATGATTTCTCATGCACATACCCTTCCTTGATGCCATTTGGCCATATGTACCCTTTATGCATAACTCACATTAGCCATCAACACAAGATACATGGCCATAAATCACATATTCCACATGCAACAAAAATAGTGCTCATAGATAAAAAAAACAAACATCAATGGCCTAATAAACCATGCAGCCATCATCCTCACATCCTCCATTCACCATAGTTATTCATCTAAAAGCACACTA
This sequence comes from Hura crepitans, assembly GCA_948208565.1. Taxonomy (NCBI): domain Eukaryota; kingdom Viridiplantae; phylum Streptophyta; class Magnoliopsida; order Malpighiales; family Euphorbiaceae; genus Hura; species Hura crepitans. Next base: position 6,648 of record CANXYI010864169.1, read on the forward strand.
TATATGTACATTACTACCTCATTGCTCAATGCCTAAAATGACATAACATTTTCACTTTATGAACACAATTACTCTTACATTTACAACACCTAATATTACTTTCCATTATTTCCTAACTACACCAAGTTCTCTTTTTTTATTCATCACTTAACATTTTACATTACAAACTAGCATTAAAGTGACACACACCCATGGTTGGCACTTTGATCCATTCGGCCAACATATATAAAATGGCCACAAATAACATATGAACTTCATACATAATGAAAAACACATTAACATGCCTAAAATCACGAGTAATAATCAATACATGCATAACTTGTGTCATTTTTCCTTATTATGCCTATTTTGCTTAATAAGGCTCATTATGAGCATTCTTTATTCCAATTGCATTCCCACACTTTCATTTATTCCCATATATGTCAAAAACATTAATTAACATCATTTTATGCCTAATTATGCTCAATTGCTACAATAGGCATTTTAGACCTCATTTACTCCATATTATGTACATTAGGGAAAATTAAGCATAATATATATATCCTATGATTCCTAATAAATTCTCATCATCTAAAACTCCTAATGAAACATGAGCAAAGCAAAATAATCCAATAAAAACCTCACATTTATGACATTATACATTTATTACCATTTATTACATATTAGACATATTATGGAATTTCATGATTATAATTGAACAAAGCACATTTTATTTCAATTGCACATACTGAGGATGTTGTAATGCCACCCTAAGGCTTGTCTACACCTTCAATACCCTTTTGTCTCAATTTTGATCGGAATTTCCTAACATAAAATTGAAAAACCTTAAAAAATCTATAATGAATCAATCGATACACAAAATAAAAATCTAAAATGTTAAAGATGCTCTTGGGCACCCATAGAACCTAGGAAAAATATTAGAAGTCAAAAAACTTCACCCAAACCAAAATTAATTACTATTCATAAGGGTTAGAAACCAATGAATCATAGCGATTTCTATTGCTTTCATCGTTTCTTAGAGGGTGCGGAGGCACTTAGATTATTTTTAGTGAGGTGAATTGAAGCTTATAAGTAAGGAAAATTGAACAAAAATGGAGGCCTTAAGGAGAGAAAGTCATCAACTTTCATAAGGGAAGAGAGTTAAAATGAAATTTTGACTATTTAAGAATTTTTAATATATTTTTCAAAAATTAATTATTTTTAATTTTCATTTTACCCCTTCTTTCTCCTTAACTTTCCTTCCACTTTTAAACCTAATTAAATGTCAATTTTATTAATAAAATTCACTTTTACTTTGCCCCATAATCCTCTAAAAATTGGAGCTCAAAAAATGAGGAAAAATGATTAAATTCACTAGTTTTAATGTTACTTGATTTTCAAAAAATTACTTCCTGATATCTAAAAATTTCAATTTCAATGCCAATGGTCTAATGAGAATTTTTAAGTATTAGGTTGTATAAATCTAAAATTTTCCTAACAACTATTGAATATTTTACTATTCGGCTAAAACTAAGTCACTATTTACGTGACATTACCGTAAAACATCGCAGTCATTTTTAACCTCCTAAACAACCTCACTTTGACATCAAATTTTACTCATAATTATGCTATAATTAGTGCTTTCATTCAGTAAAGTTAGTGTTCCTAGCCTCAGGAAACACTATTCACATCCTAGAAAGTATTGTTCTTAACATTGAGATTTTTCGGACGTTATATTTCTTCCCCTCTTAAAATAAATATCATCCTCAACATTAAATTATTACCTAGTTCAAATAACTATGTGTATTGTTCTTTCATCTTAGCTTTCAGCTTCCGCTCTCTCATGGTGTTTCTAGAGAACCTTCACCAAAGGTACTATTTTATTCCAAAGTTCCTTCACCTCTCTATCTAGAATCCTCATTAGTTTTACTTCATAAGACATGTCAAGATTAACCTTGATTTCCTCCATTGTTATTACATGCAAAGGGTCCGATCTATATCTTTTGAGCATGGAAACATGAAAGACATCATGGATTTGTTGAAGTTTTAGAGGTAAAATTAGTCTGTAGGCTATTGGTCCCACACGTTCTGTGATTTTGTATGGCCCAATAAACCTAGGACTTAACTTCCCTTTCTTTCCAAATTACAAAACCTTCTTTCAAGGTGAAACCTTAAGAAATACCTTATCTCCCACCTTATGTTCCACCTCTTTCCTTTTTATATCCATATAGGACTTATGTCTATTAGAAGTTACCTTCAACCTCTTTCTAATGATCTTCACTTTCTCTTCCATATCTTGTATTAAATCTGGCCCTTTGAGCTTAATTTCACTGAGCTCATTCTAACACAAAGGTGTTCTACACTTTTTTCCATAGCAAAGAACTAATGGTTTTGTATTTATAAAGGGCAATCTTTATATACTTGGTCAACTACCACATGCTAGCCTATGAGGTTAGTAACAATTATCTCTAGGTTAAATGGTTCTAAAACTAACCCCCTATCTCATGTATATGATGTGAAAACATATGAATGTATAAATCTCAGAATAATTAAAGCTAAAATATAAGAGTTAAAGAGGAGAAAAGTACTAGCTATAATGTCTGGCTCATCAGTATCCCCCCATGCTCCAATGGTGTACTATCGGGTAGGAGCTCTGTGCTAAGCTCTGGACTCCGATCTATCTGTCTAAGCTCCCTCAGCTCTCTCTCCTCAGCCTCTCTTTTGACCTCAGCATATGCAGGTGCTGATCTTTATCCAACACTTTTTCCCTTTAAACCATCCTTGCAAATATCACCTAGCTATCTACACCTAAAACACACACCCGACTTGTTCCTTTAACACTCTCCCTTGTGCCTCTTAAAACAAGTCTGACACTGAGGAACTTGACTACTCTTGATTATTGATCCTAGTATATGGGCAGCCTAAGATTGCTACTGTTCAGCCTTACTCTAACCACTCTATGCTACTTTCTGTGTTTGCCTTTACTTCTGAGACTGCTATGTATAACCAGACTAAAAACCCTTCTACTTCTTCCCTGACTGTGGAGCAACACTAGATGCTCTTAAACTAGCAAATCTCTTCTTCTGGTAGAACTCCTTCTTCTCTTTTTGTACTCCCTCAGTAAATTGGCACACTGATACTAATTGGGAGAAATCCCTTATCTTTATTAACACCATCTAAGACTTGATGTCAACATACAAACCCTTCTTAAATCTCTTGGACTTGTCTACCTATATGCTGATAGTGTCCTTAACATATCTACTACGGATGGCAAACTCTTTCTCATACTCCCCTATGGTCATCTAATCTTACATGAGATCTATAAATTGTTGCCTTATATCATCAAGATAGTCTTTAGTGACATACTTCTTTTGAAATTTAGCTAAGAAGAACTTTCATTGTATCTGATCTTCGATCTTATACTCAATAAGGTCATCCCACCACTTAGATGCCTCTTTTTGTAGAAGTGAAATGGCACATATCACTTTTTCTTTTAGTGTGAACTACATTTGCTTCATAATCTTCTCGATGCGATCCAACTAGTATTTTACTTTTCCAGGCTTCATTTTGCCTTTTCCCTTAAAATCTTTGGCTCCTATTTTCTTGACCCTCTCTAGATATGTTTTCTAGAGAGCTAATAGAACCTCTGGCTATTGTGCTAATGGTGGAGCAATACCTATAGCTTTCCTCAATAGTTGGAGCATCTCTTATAGAAACATTGGTGGAGCTTGTCCTATAGATGGTGCATGTCCTATTACACTAATTGATGTTGACCCAACTCTTACGACCTCAGGTGCTAAGGTAGTCAGATTATGACTCTCAACTTTTTCCTCGCTACATTATGTTGAAGCACTCATCATATCTATAGGTAACAAAACAATTTAACGAGCCTCGACATCAAAAGCTATGTGATGTATACTCTAAACTCTAAAGCACTCATAAGTTAACTAAGAATGCCTAAATTGGAGCTTTGATACCACTAAATGTGACACCCCTTACCCAGTCTAAATGTCGATTGATTACCAAGCCCGATTAAAGAGTGCATGTAAATTGAGATATCCAAACTTCTACTATGCCATTACTTGCTATAATACATTTTTATTAAAAGATTTCACTTTTAAAAATGCGGGATTTCAAAAACTTGCAAACAATATTACATATTCAAAAATTGAGAATCATCATGCCAAAACTTTAGCAATATAACAGTTATATCGAGCACTATCCCAATTTTTTGAATAGTAACCTACATAGTAAAATTACACTTTTATATCATCCACACACTCCTATAACATCCATGTGATCCTCTGATCACTCCAATAGCACACAAACACAATAACAAGATATCTCAACCTCAGGAAGAGATATCATAAAGCAACACACAATTTTAAATAATTTATGGTTACAAAATTTAAATTTCAAAAAGAATAACCCCATTACAACTTAGGCCCATTTCCTTTATATTTACAACATTAACTGCAACCTATGCATCATATAACTACATTATATTTACAAATCATTAACAAAAGAAAAGCCTTCTCTTAATAACCTTAATGTCTTGAGGCTCCTATCTCAAAATTTCTTCTTACCTATGTATTGTAAACAAATGACGCACTAAGAGAATGCTTAGTA
>CANXYI010864338.1:0-11852 GCA_948208565.1 Hura crepitans
ATGGTCTCATGGTGTCCTTAGCGGAGTCACCACTATTTGCATCCCTTTATGTTTTCCTTGGGCCGACCAAGCTGAAACAACTGAAGACTCAACCTAAGCCTCACTCCTCAAATCTTGAAAGATGAGAAGGAAGCTACAGGAATCTTGAGCTACTCATATTTGATTAGCCTAGGAGGAGCAAGTTGGGCACCATAAGTAGGAGTCGCCACTTGATCGGAGTCGGGAAAATACCTTGTAGGGCCAAAACTGCTCTTATTTATACCTCAAGTTAATATTGAAATTTAGTTTGAATTTATAATATTATTCTTTTTCTTAAGTGGCATTTTACAATTAAAATAAATCACGGATTCACGTATGAATAATTACAAAAGATATTTACTGAAAAATAAACAAATGCTTGGAATTGAAATATCATACATGAAATCGAGCAGTTAATTGTCTTGAGAACTTTGGTTCTCATATGCTAATTTTAGAAAATGGATCTTATTATGGTGACTTTTATCAAAATCGAGTGATTGGTTGGTTTGAGAACTTTGGTTCTCACACATCGATTTCAGAAAATGGATTTTATTATTGTAACTTTTATCAAAAAATCAGAATCTATTTTATTAACAAAGCACCAATTAATTAGGTATAAAATGATTTTGATTATTATTTCTTTTTAATGCACGAAAATCATTTTCTACCTAATGCGACATTCATGGAATATTTTGGGATTGAAATTGAAAATATCATACATAAAATTATGTGATTGATTCTCTTGAGAACTTTGGATCTCACATGTCAATTTTAGAAAATATATATTTTTTATTATTGTGATTTTTATTAAGGAAAATCAAAAACTATTTTATTAGCAAAACACCAATTAATTAAATAAAAATATTTCGATTATTTTTCCAATATGCAAAAATTCATTTTTCTACTTCACGGAATATATAAGGAAATAATCGGCAATAAAAATATATTACATGGCAATTACCTAAAATACATCCTAACCGAATAAATAATAAAAATAAAGTTACATTTTGGAATGCCTAAAATACAATCTAACTAAGAATAGGAAATAATAAAAGAAATCAGTAGAAAACCCATAGAACACATAATAAAATAGACAGTAGAAAATAAAGGGTTGTTAAAAAGGTTACTTCACCAGGATTTAAGGAGGAGGCCAAAAAAATAACAGTTAGATCCCAAATAATAAAACAACTCACATTACAACAACAGAAACAATATATTAGTATGCGAAGCAAAAATAGACAGATAGATAGAAATAAAATAAAAATGAACAATCACACAAATATAAAAAATATTGCACAAATAAATTATCACATCTAACTAGTAGATGAATAAATTAGAAAGAAAAATAAAAATAGTAGCAAAATGGGTCAGTTGACACACCAAGTATATTTGCCTTCAGAAAAGATCTCGATCAGACCAAAAAATCGTGCTTGAATCTTCAGAAATCTCCAAAAATGGTGTTTTAAGAGTGTATTTTTACCCTTTTGATGTATTTTCTCTCTCCTCAAAATGACTAACTGCTCTTTGGAAAAATAAATTTTCCTTTTATACATATTTCTCGAGGTAGAAAAATAACAGTTTTGGCAAGCAAAATGGCTGTTTTAGCAAAACGGCTATTTTCGAATCAAAATGGTCATTTTGGCAAGCAAAATGGCTATTTTGGCCAAAGAACAGCCGTTTCCTCTTAAAAATGGCTTGTTTTGCCAAAATGGCTGTTTTCTTTGGGAAAATAGTTGTTTGACACTTTTTTAAGAAAATTTTGAGATATTTGATTGGACATTAAAAACCCTATTTATTAGGATTTTTTCCCTTTCATCATCATTAGGTAGACTGAACATAAGAGCCTCAGAGACCCAGTGTCTACAGCATGTGCCTTAGAGCTCAAAGGCAGTTGGGATAAATATATCTCTTTAGTGGAGTTCACTTACAACAATAGTTACTAGGCAAGCCTTGGTATGGCTCTTTATGAGGCATTATATGGAAGATGATGCAGGACCCTTTTATGTTGGAGTGAGTTGAGTGAGCACAAGCTTATGGGACCAAATTTTGTAAAGGATGCTAAAGAGAAAGTGAAGATCATCAAAGAAAGGCTAAAGGCTGCTTACAATATACAAAAATCCTTCGCAGATTTGAAGAGAAGAGACATTGAGTATAAAGTCAATGACAAGGTATTTCTTAAGGTATCTCTATGGAAAAAGGTGTTAAGCTTCGGTAAGAAAGGAAAGTTAAGTCTAAGGTTAGGAAAGTTGAGTCTGAGGTTCATTGGACCATGCGAGATTATAGAACGTGTGGGTCTATTAGCCTACAGACTAGCTTTACCTCCAGAGTTGTAGCAAATTCATGATGTGTTCTATGTCTAAATGCTCAAAAGGTATAGCCCTTCATATATGTTGATAGCTGAAGAAGTAGAGATACAGCTAGACTTGTCATATGAGGAAGAACCTATAAATATCTTAGGTAGAGAAGTTAAGGAGTTACAGAATAAGATAATGTCATTGGTGAAGGTTTTATGGTGACATCATGGCATGAAAGAAGTAACATGGGAAAGAAAAGCTCAGATAAGAGAGCAATATCCATGTCTCTTTGAACCAGGTATGTCGAAGATGACATCTCTTTTAAGAGGGGAAGAAACGTAAAGACCCGAAGCTCATGAATAGTACTTTCCATGGTGAATAATGCTTCTCAAAACTCGAGTCACACTAAGTGTACCAACAGGGAGTATTAATTATGAGAGAATTTTGGGCAAAGTTTGAAGCCAATCTGAAGTCATTTGTGTGGTTAAAAATGCTAAATAAGATTTAACGATGGTGTCCTGTGAATAGTGCTGTAGGCAAAGCTGGATAATAAAATAATTCAAACATTACTCAAAATAATCCAAAAATATTACAACCTAATACTTAAAAATTCTAAATAGACCATTGGTTTTGGAATTAAAATTTTTAGATATTGGGAAGTATTTTTACCAAGTTTTTAGCTAAGGAAAAATACTAATTTTTCCAATTTTCTTCGTCTTTCGAGCCCGATTCTTTTAGTGTCTATGGGGTTCGTATTTATCTAAAATTTGAAACCCATTTTGAGGAATTTTGATCATTCTAGAGGGGAGAAAAAATAATTAAAACACAATAAAAATAATTTTTGAAAAACTATAAATACCGAAAAAATTCCTTTTCCCTCAATTTCCTTCCATTTCCTTCTCTTTCTCTTCTCCCTTTCCCCTCAAAAGTCGACCACTCTTCTCTCTATTTTTTTTTCTCTTTTTTCTTCTTTATCCTTCACACCCACTTTGAAAAATGGTTTATGAGTGGTAGAACATTCAAGATAGAATTATAGACATGAAGATCGCCTCGTTTGGTGGAGAATTTCGAGAGGAATTGGGATTTACTTCCTGAGGTGAATAATGACCAAGTCACTATCGGGTAATTTTGTTTTGATTCTAATTTTTTCCAAGATTCTACGGGTGCCTAAGAGTGTGTGTGTATGCTCATTTTATTTTTTTGGAGCTATATATGATTTTTCTAAAATTGAACCTATTTGAATTCATAGGCGAGAATTCGAACCGAGCTTCTTGAGGTAAGGAGAAGGCCTAGGATAGCTACTGGCATACCTAATGACTATTTTTGGTATGTGTAATCACTTTAAAATGAATGAAAATGCTTTAAATCTCATTATGTGCATTTATGACATATTGTGCATTAATGGTTAATAGGAGTTAAATGCATGAGATAGATTAATATTGATGAATGGTGATATTGGATGACATAAGTGTGTATTATGTATGATGAGTGCATACCATGAAGGGGTAGAATGCCTTATGTAAGCTAGGTGCATGAATTATGTGCTAGTTTTGCCTAAAATGAAGGTCTATGTTATGTATGGAGAAAATAGTGTAAATGCCATTGTGCATGCTTACATGTGATGAAATGAACATGTGTGTGCTTATAGTAATGGCCAAGTGCTTCAAATGTGAAAATAATGTGTTTTAGATGCTTTAGTGGCATAAAGTGAATATGCGAATATGTATGGAGAAAATGGCATAAATGTATTTATGAGTGGTTTAACATGTTTAAATGCATGAGTGTGTGCATGTGGGAGTGGTCGAATGCCACCATTACTTGCATATGGATCTTTGCTATGTAATGAGGCTTTATGTGTCTTATATTGATAAATGCCAATATTATGTGTAAATGGCTTAAATGGCATAATATGATGAGTTTAATGATGCCTATATAGTTAGACAACCTAGTTTAGATAGGTTGACCAGTCAATTAGGATTTTTAGTAGCTGCTAGCTTACCTTCAGGTATGAGACCTATGGGGTTATCGATCTACATATTGATGGGTGTGAGTGCCTATGAGTCGATGTTTCTATGTATCTTCAAATGCGAGTGCCGATGGGCCAATGTCTACATATCTTTGAATGCGAGTGCCTACGGGCCAATATTTATATACCTACGAGTGCAAGTGCCTTCAAGCTAATGATATCCGCTATTCAGCCTTGGATAGTTGTCTCTTTAATATGGCCATTTGTTAAACAATGTAAAGACTTTAAAATGATGAAGTGGTATAAAGTTGTTTAAGAAACTAAAATTTGATTAATGCATGACTTCGAGGCTATAATATGTAATGTATGTTATTAAGCTTTTTATATGTGCTTATATGTGTATGTGCTTATTATAAAGAGATAAATTTACTTGTTCACCTTATGGCTCATTTTAACTATGTTGATGATAGTTAATCTATGTATATAGACATTATGTAGCATATGTATATTTCTTGACATGCATGTATATTAAAAATGCTTATTTGCTTATGAATCATATTGTATGCTTTTTATTGATAGCATGTTATAATATTGAAAAGAAATGAACAATTGCATGATATAATTGGCATACTCATGTTGAAGTGATTACACCACTAAGCGAAAGCTTAACACATTGCTTTGTTTATGATGTGTAGGTAATTGAGCAGTAGATTAGAGCCAAAGCTTCTACCACACAAGAGAATATGAAGACTACACAGTTTTGGGTATTTTTGTTTTCTTTTTGTAAAATAGTCATGATGTAAATGTAATAGATGTGTTCTTGTGATTCTAGAGAGATTAGGCCTAATCTATAAACATGGGTCGATTTTGTAACTTAAACTATATTTATTTTAAAAGCTTTATATTTCTTGCATGAGTTTTATGATATATCTTAATGTTGGATATGAGAATGTTACTTGTGATGAGCCTAAGGCTCTGTGTTGTTTTTATGATGATTGGAGGGTCAGGAGGACCTAGTTGGAGTTATGTTGTGTTATATTCTATTTTAGAAGTGCTTTTAATGGGTTTACTATTTAGAAAAGTGTCCTGATACAGTCATTATTCTACTAGATTCTTGACACGATGACCCCATTAGTTGCCTCATAAAGCGTGCTAAATGGTTTTTGGTGTTTTTACAACTCCTTGAGTCAGGAAATCCTTTAATTATTAAAAGTTTTAATTGAACAGGGTTTTATGGTAATGGAATTGGATATTAGTATGCATGCACTCTTTTTATTCAGGTCTAGTGTATGGAACAATTAGAGGGTATCACAAAAGGTCTTGAAAAAGGCAAATAAATTGTAGAAAAATCTTCTAAAATTGAAAAAAATAATGTTTAGAAAGTGTTTTTATGCTTTTAGGTGTGCACTTGCTGAGAAAAGTTAACCCCTTGACTGATAAGGGTCAAGGTATTTATACACACTGATTAAAACATGAAATGACCATTGCAGGCCGAGGTTAAATGGTTGTTTTAGCTTCAAATGGCCATTTTAGGGGGCTAAACGGCTATTTTGCCCAAAGAGAAATCCTATACGAATTTTACCTCTTTGGCAAAATGACATCATTTTGCAGAGGTAAAATGGCCACTTCAAGGAAGTGCAAAATGGCTATTTTGAAACTAAAATGGCCATTTTGATCCTAAAATAACCATTTTAGCATTACATAAAATGGACATGTTTGGGTTAAAACGATGTAGTTTCCTCCCCCCCCCCCTAGTGGCCTTAAGCTTATAAAATGCAAATTTTCAATTATAAAAAATTTTTTCTTCTTTAAATGCTTTATACCACGGGGGGCTTTGCCCCCTCACACCCCCTGGCATCTATGGTGGGCTAAGGGCTTAGGTTGAGACCATAAGATTTTTAGGTCGAGCAAGGACTTATGTTCAAAAATTGATCTTGATATTAAAATGAATGAAGAGATCTTTGAATTGAACGTTAAAATCCCTATTTATCATAAATTTGTCCTTTTTTCATCATTAGGCAATCTGAACATAGGAGCCCCAGAAACCCAGTGTCTATGGTAGCTTAAGAGGGATTAGGCTTAATTTGGGTTGTAATTATTTTATAACCCTTAAAACAAGTTGAAACTTTATTTTATGCTTGTATGTTATATCTTCCTATTACATGTGGTTAAGATTGTGATGATAATGATTAGGATGGTTAGGAAGACTAATTTGTGGTTGAGTTGTGTTTAAGAATTATATAAGTGTTATTTTAAACTTATAGGTTTAGCATTGATTTTGGGATAGTGTCCCAGTACAGTCGTTATGCTATCAAATTTTCGACACGAGAACTCCCAAAACTCTTTTAAAAATTAAAAGTGAAATTTCATTTAAATAAGATTTTCAAGGTTAAATATATAATCAAATGATTTCAAAGAGGTTTTAAATTTATTCGAGTTTATGGATAAAGTAAGTTCAGATGATGCTTTATGTATCACTCTTTATTTAGGTCCTTCAATTAGATCCGGTAAGGGGTGTCATATTATATGTTGGTAGATGAGCGAATCCTTGTTGATGTCCCAGTAGTTGTGCAACTATGTAATGCACATGTAAACATATGTGTCACACACATATGTAATTATTTCATAACCCAAAAATGCTAAAACCTAAGCTCTAATACCAATTAAAGTGTAACACCTATATACCTAACCAATATACCAGTTCAGATATAGGATGCCATATTTTCGGTTCAATTACTATTCCTTTATTATATCATTTTTATCCTTTAATCGATTATCTAGTTTAACTATTTTATTTTTCTTTTCATTTTGTTAACTTATTCATATCATTCATGTCTTGTAGCACGTCCATATCCATATCAAAAAAACATTTATAACATTAAACTATGATTTATTACAATTTCCATATACAAATTATTATCAATAATTTAACATAAAAAATTGCTATTCAATTACATGTCTCTTACAGCACATTTACAACATGGCAGATGCATGAACACTTCAACAAGCAAAAAGCTCATGGTGAACATTTCTTACTTGCACATCTCACCTATCAGCTCCTTTTGTTGCTGAGACTTTATTCACTACTTCACCTGGCTTGATCTGTGACCTATGCATCAGCAAGAAAGCCAATGCGTTACGCAATTATGCTTATTGGTATGTTCTAAAATATTTATTTTTATTATGTTTAAATTACAAGTTATTTTGATAACTATATTATAGTGCCTTATTTTTCTATTTTATGCATATGAATATTACTAGCATCTTATAACATGTTTTGACTATTAATATTGAGCTAGTTCCTTTATTCTTACTAGTATTTTTATTGTATTTCTTGTATTTGCAATTTTCATTTATCCCTCTCTCAACTCATCTCATATATAGGTTATATTACCTTCGTCTTGTACTATTACTAGGGATTTCTACTCTAATTACTTTATATTTATCTTACTTTTAATATTTATGATACTTTTTCCTGTATGTCTATCTTGTATTACATTTTTGTATATTAATTCTATATTTATTTGATATATTCACTTTATACACTTTATTTGATATATTCACTTTATACACTTTCTCTTGATTCTTATACTTTTTACCTATGTGTATCATTTAACATCATTCTTATACGTCAATTTTTTCAAATTAAATTAGCTATATTTAGTAATTACATGTAATTATATTTATGTGTAACTATCTTATATGATCTCTTTTATATGATTTTTACTTGTATTTTTTTGTTCAATAAATTCCTCTATTATTGGTTTTGTTTGATATTTTCAAAAATACCTTATTTGCCTTTTTATTATTATTCCATATAACTTTTACTTTTTTAAACTCAATAAGATTTTCAGGTACTATCGACTTTTAACTTTTTTGTAACTCTTATACTCCAATTTTAATTTCTATTCAATTATACTTTATTCATATGTAACAATAATCTATAACTCTCTTTTCTTGTGTTCATGTATGTGTATAAACATTCAAATAATTAATTTAATTTCTAACATCCTTATTCAAATTTTAATTATAATTGTCTCATATATGATTATAGTTTATGCTCGGTTATTCATGTAATCATATTTATAATATTTTAATAGAGTTTAATTTAATTCATTTGTATAAACTTTAGTTTCTATGGTACCCCTATTTGAATTCAAATATTGTAATTTCTTTTTTATTTATACTATCTATGGTTGCTTTACCTTTACTATCTTTACCTTTCCATATTATTATTGCCCCTGATAATCCTATAATAGTTATCCATACTAGGATAATGGGACATGTAATGGGATGACACCATAATAGGTATATGACTAGCACTCCCCATGTAAACAATAAGCACCAAAGTGCTATATGATGTGATATGCATTGAAGTGTAAAATGGTAGGCATCAAAGCGCAATATGGTAGGCCACAGCTGTAATGGTAGGTCCCTAGTTAACTGATCAATCTATCTTATGCTGTATAATCTATGTAGGATATTAGGGTGTTTGATGATTATATCTCTTATTATTTTACTTTAGTATAATTGCATCTATTTCAATATATAATATTTATTGGTATTTATTTACCTCTTTATATAGTATACGATGAATTCCTTATAGTCTTTATATTGGTATGGTACCATCTATTTGATATATTATCCAATCTGTAAGCATATATCAATAAAATTAAACATACACATATATGTTAAGAAAATTCAAATGCATACATATATGCTCATATATCGATTCATAAATATTTCATGTCATATATATTTATAATCATTTTTGTGCTTAAGTTCACAAATTTATCTTATATTGATCTATTCGGCTCTTTTTTCTAATGATCCATATAATTTCTAAATTTTCAACTTATAACTATATATCTATTTTATTCTATATTTTCTTATAATTTTTATAAACTTTCACATTCATATCTTTATTAACTCTTATGCTATATATGCTTATTATCCATATAACCCTTAATTCAATTCCATTTTAACTTTACAATTTCATTCTTTTATTTCATTACATGTAATATTACATATCATTTCTTATGTTCTTTTATAGCTTTTTACTCTTTCATTTTATTTCTATTTATATATCTTCATATGCTATTAATCATTCATTTCAATAAATCATTCTTTATTTCTAATTTCTAATATTTATTCTATAATTTTAAAATCATATTCATTTATATAAATTCCTATTTATTGAATATATATATATATATATATATATATATATATATATATATATATATATATATCTGTGAGTGTGTATCTCTCGCTCCTCTATCATATAGCTTATTTTTTTATTTTAATTACAATAATCCATTATTTATATACATATCTTTTTCCACATATCCTATACACTTTTCTTTATTCTATTTACATTCTATTTTACTAATACATCTCTGTCACCTCATATATTTAACTATTTACATATACTTAAATCTCCTTATTTATTATTAAAAATTATTTTGATCATTTGAACATATTATTCTCTTTTTTTTCTTATACTTAAGTATATCTTAAATTATAAATTATCATCACACACATGCTGTGACACCTCTTATTGGATTCCCAAAGAAACCCAATAAGCTGTGCACTTCTCGCTAAGTCACCCATCTTCTCTTTAACCTTTAGGTTCTTTCATTTAACTTTTACTAATCATTTATTATTTGATTTAGCTTAACTCCAAATCATGTTTTGCATTTTTATAGGCTCAGCTTAAGGTTATGCTAGTTTATTTAAGCCATAAATGGTCAATTAACCACTAGTCAAATATTTCCTAAAATTCAGTAGCATAACGGCTATCCGGTCACTATCCAAAAATTTTAAACCTATAAAAACACTTCTATAAATTCACTCCACATCTTCTAGAACCTTCTAGTCCCCCAAATATCAATCTAACATCAATAGTCTATTAGTGCATTCACACAGGCCTCAGGCCACCATCATTATATCATAAGCATCACATAATTAAAACCACACATTCATAAAATCTGATAATTGACTTATTACATAACACAGTCTACAACTATATATACACATATTACAAGTCCTATTTATAGGGCTCCTATTCCCACCTAAGTACATTGAGTGCAAAATTATACACTAAAACATAACAACCTTCTAACTGATCCTCTAAACTTTGGCTGCACGCTTTATGAGGTTGTATCTCGATTATGGTTACCTATGCACCAAAATAGGTATGCTGAGCATATAATATACTCAGTGGTGAACTCAAGCATTTAAATCATGTCATATAGGTTATTCATGCATAGATAGAGTTAATATTATCTACTTTGGGTTAGTAAGCCAATAGTTAAACTATCTATCAAATGACCAAAATACCTTTGCACCTGTACATAATGAATTTATCATTTATTCAATCATTTAAAAATCAAGTAAATTATGGATTTAGGCCATTTCCAATAATAACATTCAAATAATTGGATTATCAGGTCAATAAATGTTATACATGCAAAATTACCAAAATACCTATTATCTTGTGCACCGGTTATTTGTTTAGTTAATTATGCAAAATTTGGGAAATTTAATAATATCTACCATTATCAGTGTTGTATGTTATTTATTTCATGAAATTAACAGACCCGACTAGATAGATGACACTTCAATACATTGGACCTAGAGGGAACTAAAATACTGTGCAATGATCCACATTCTAGACCTCGACTGTTGCACCAGCCTAATCAAGTCATAGCATTGAAGGTGCAAACAACATGATGTGGTCTATCTAACAGACTAATACAGTGGCCCTCCGAGACCTTGGCTATTATACTAACCCTATTTAAAGATCAGTGATGTCACAATTTAGTCTGCCTAATAGATTGGTTTGTCTAACAGATTAGTGTAGTGGCCCTCTAGGACCTATGCCACTGCACTGGCATAATCAAGTAAATGGCATCAAGTGTGTAGAAGCACATGATTGTCTATCTAACAGAGTAGTACAATGGCCTTAAAATGGACCTAGACTGCTATATCGGCCCTGCTTAGAAATCAGACAGTGTAACAGCTACTAAATTCCTAAGTTGATCGGTCAACCCATCCAATGGGTATCTAACTAATGGGCTATTAACCTTAATTTATATTTATTTCTTTACTAATTAACTTCTTATAATATTGTTGAATGAAAAATAGATAGATATAAATTTTATAGCACAGTTCAATTTTAACCCAGTCTAGTACAACAATATTTAGACAGTACCGGGTTAATTTCCAATTATATTTTTAGGTTCTGTATTAATCAATGTTTAAGCCTTATTATCCTTGATTTTGTTCCATATTTAACTTTTATATAGTTGCCATATACTGACTAGGTATATTTTTGATTCAGGTAATGGTCTATTCTGAATAGTATATGCCATTTCTTCATTTTGTGAGTCATTTTTAAGTCCATTTCCTAGTCTTTTTTAGCACAATTTTCACTAAAAAAATTTACACATTCCATAGGCCTAAAGCCACTCATTCTCTAAGCCATTTACAAGGCCAAATCATAAGCTTTTAGGGAATGCCACATAATTGCAATATCATAGACCTTTTAGGCACATTTTAGGCCAACTCAA
>CANXYI010864420.1:0-12425 GCA_948208565.1 Hura crepitans
CACTCTAGCATGCATAAGCTTTAAAGTAGCAATGAGCTTCTTGCCTAAGGCATCTGTAACCATATTTGCCTTTCTTAAATGGTTGTTGATCAGACAATCATAATCCTTGATTAACTCCATCCATTATCATTGTCTGAGATTCAATTCCTTATGTGTGGGTAAGTGCTTCAAACTTTTATGGTTAGTATAAATGTAGCACTTTTCTCCGTACAAATAATGTCTCCACACCTTCAATGCAAATACAATAGCATCTAATTATAGATCATGTGTGGGGTAATTCTTTTTATGAGGCTTCAATTGCTTGAAGGCATTTGTAAACACCTTACCTTTTTGCATCAAAACACAACCATGTTCGTTATGTGAGGCATCACTGTATATCACAAATTCTTTTCCTTGCTCAGGTTGAGTAAGAATAGAAGCCTTTGTTAACATTCTTTTCAATCTATCAAAATTGGCTTGACATTTATAATCCCATTCAAACCTCACATCTTTTCTTAGCTGTTGTGTTAGTAGAGCTACAATTATTGAGAAACCCTTTAAAAACCTCTAGTAATATCCTACCAATCCAAAGAAGCTACGAATCTCTATCATGTTCCTAAGAGGATTCTACTCCAGTGTAGCTTTAACCTTAATCAGGTCCACTATAGTACCCTTACTGAGACAATGTGACCTAAAAAAGCTACTTCTTCCAATTAAAACTCATATTTGCTTAGTTTAGCATACAACTACCTCTCCTTCAAGGTCTACAACACAATCTTGAGGTACTACTCATATTTCTCTCGAGTCCTGGAATGCACCAAGATATCATCTATGAACATCACAACAAACTTATCTATGTAAGGCTTAAAGGTTCTATTCATCAGGTCCATAAAGGCTATCGGGGTATTAGTGAGCACAAATAGCATCACAAGGAACTCATAATGGCCATACTGAGTCCTAAAGGTAGTCTTAGGGATGTCACTCTCTTTAATCTACAACTGGTGATATCCTGACCTTAAGTCTATCTTAGAAAAGATACTAGCACCTTGCAACTAATCAAAGATATCATTAAGCCTAGGGAACAGATACTTATTCTTGATTATTACTTTATGTAATTGCCTATAATTGATACATAACTAAAGCAACCCATCCTTCTTTTTCACAAACAATATGGGTGCTCCCTAAAGTGAGATACTAGGCCTGATGAAGTCTTTATCCAATAGTTCTTGCAACTGCACCTTTAACTCCTTCAATTCTACTTGTGCCATCCTATATGTGTAATGGACACTAAATTCGTGCCAGGATATTCCTTAATCTTGAAGTCCAACTCTTAATGTGGTGGTAATCCTGGTAATTCATTTGGGAATATATCAGGGAATTTTAATACCATTGGTATCTAATAAAGGCTAAGTGTTGTGGTACTAGTATCTATCATATGACCTAAGAGTGCTTCACACCCCTTTCGCATGAGTCATCTAGCTGTAATGGCTAGGATGATATTGGATAAGGAATTTCTTTAACCATAATTGTCACCTCTTATCTGTCTATCATTTATAGACTTAACCTCTTTCTCTCATAGTCAATCACTACTTTATATTCTGACAGCCAGTCCATACCTAATACAATATCAAACTCATGAAAGGGAAGTTCTATCAGATCTACTGGAAACATCTGATCTTAAATTATTAGAAGATAATGTCTATAAATTGTATTCATCATCACACTCTGCCCGATTGGTTTGCTCACTTGAATGTCTAAATCTATAGACTTTGGCTCTAGTCCCTTAGCTCATGCTTATGTGGTGCAAATATAGGAATGTGTAGAACTAGGATCAATTAATGCTAACATAGGTTCAAATAAGTAAAAAGTACCAGCAATGACGTCTAGTGCTTCAGCTTCCTCCTGGGCACAGATAGAATACTGTTGTGCTAGAGCTCTAGCCTTTAACCTTGTCCTTTGATTGGTACTCAGCTATTCCTACATCATCTGTCTCAGCCCTTTACTGGGTATTGTTATAGCTGATGCCTGGATCTATGTAGCCTCGAGTTGTCTCCGAGGGCACTCCCACTAAAAGTGGTCTGTAGCCCCATATACAAAGCATTCTCCTCTTTTGTGTTGCCAGCACTTACCGTAGTGTCTCCTATTGAAACTCCCATATACTGGAGGTACACTTCTAGCTATGGACACTAGAGCACTCAAGGCCTGTAATAACAATTAAGGCCTAAGAGGAATGGCCTGACATGAACTCTGAGGTGGGGCTTGCCTCTAAAACTGCTGTCTCATTTGTCTCTGAGCTTGCTAACCAAGGTGGAACTCCTTTTGTCTCTTACTCCCTTCTGGTGTTGAACTCATCTAACCAGTAGCAAATGGTCTCTTCCTTTGAAATAGCTATCTCTTTTCCTACATCATGTCCTCCATGTCATAAGTTACAGCTACCAACTCTAAAAAATCTCTAATCTTTGTGGTGGCAATTTCCATCTATAGCTCAACATTGAGGCCCTTTTCAAACCTTTTACAACATTTTTCCTCATCAGATAAGAACTCCTTAGTATATCTACTTAGGCAAGTGAAGTCCTTCTCATATTCAGATACTGACCTCTACCCCTATTTTAGGTCCAAGAATTCTTGCCTCCTTTTCTCCTTATAAGACTCTAGAATATACCTCTTGTAAACCTCCTTTAGAAAATACTCCCAAGTAAGCTCTATTACTAATTTGCTCCTCTTTATGGTGTCTCACTAGTGGAAAGCTTCTTCTTAAAGGAGAGAGGTAGCACCTTTCAGACATTTTTCCTCAATTCATTCCAACTGCTCCAAAATCCTCATGGTTCCATCTAACCACTATTTAGCTCTTGCAGCATTGTCCCCTCATGCACCTAGAAAATCCATTGCCCCTATCTTTTTCACCCTGTCCATGTAAGTCTTCTATAATGCTATTGGGGCTAGTAGAGGTGGTGGAGGAGCTAGAGCTAGAGGTAGAGGTGGTGGTGGAGCAATAGTGTGCCTCAGAAGCTCTACTATTTGTTGCAACAGTGTTGGTGAGGCCTAAGCTATGGTGGTGGCTGACATGTAGCATCACTTGGCTTTGGTGTGGCTACACTGCCCTTTGGGCCATGGATGGTGGTAAGAGCATGGCTAGCCACCTCTTTGCCCCGTTCTGGTGGGGTTTGTGCACTCATCGCGTACCACTATAGAAAATAACTTATGAGCTTCATACAGTGTAGCTTTAACCCATTTACAAAATCCTAGACCTTAGTACTCATGTATAATGTGCCTAGGAATGCCAAAACCTGCTCTGATACCACTAAATATAACACCCCCTGCCCTTTGCCAAAGGAAATAGACAAAGCGTGCTACTTCCCATAGGTCACCCATCCTTAAATTACTCCAGGGTTCATTCATTTAACACTTATGACATATTAAACATTTCTATTCTGTCTTGACTGATTAATGGATATTACTGTACGACCCTCTAATACTGCTTATTTTAGTATAATAAAATGCTATTTTACGTCAAATTCCATTCTACAGAAATTTGGGCAACATAATGGCTACCCGAGTAAAAAATAAAAAATTTTTCCTACAAAAAAAGCACTTTTATAAATATCATAGTCTCAATCTTCAACTTCTAGACCCTTATGGTCCTCCAATACAATCATTAACACAATCACACAATAATCACAAGGTCTCAGACCCACAGTCATCCAACAACTAGATAGGCATATATTTTCATCATAAGTTTAAGCTTACACAAAGCCTATAGTGTATTTTATAAGCATCCATAATATACATAGACTAGCTACCTCTAAACCCCAATATACATTAGTGCACTTCTAAAACATAACTAATAGAGTACAAAATATATACCAAAAAGGGACTTAGCAATAGTTACACTACACTGATGAAGTTGGATAGCTACCCCATCTATGACTTATGAATCAGAACATCGACACGCTGAGTATGCACTCAATGGTGGAATTGCCACAATAAATGCATGTCATGAATGCAAACACACATATGAGGTCACATGCATAGATAATTAGATACTATAACCATTTCCGTATAGATTCATCGGGTCATGTATCAATTATATGCTAAATCTTTTAGTGCCTTGTCATGCAAGTAACTAGTTCCTATTCCATCTAGTCAACTTAATTGTTTAAATCCATACATCAGTTTAATTGCCATTATTAATAGTCAAGTAGTGTCATATTTATCTAGTATAATGTTATTTAGGCCTATGATATATAAACTACACTTTAAGACACTAGATAGCGAGATCTATGCTACGTAGTGGCTGATATTTTGGGCCTCTATAGCTGCACCTACCTAGTCCAATAGCAGGGATCAGTTCACTAAAACCTCTCAATACCAGACTAGTAGATAGCAGGGATCAGTCCGTAGACCTCCCAATACCTGCAATTGGGATAGCAGGGATCTGCCCTGTGGGACCTCCTAATACCCCAAGTCAATGTCTCCAGTACAACATGGGTGGATAGCAAGGATCAGCCCCGTGGGACCTCTCAATATCGATATAAAGCTAATGGGTAGTAGGGATCAGTCTAGGTGGACCTCCCAATACCTAAGGGTGCAGGGTTCAACCTCAGAACCTCGACGGTTGCACCTGCCATCACCTTAAATAATAGTGGCCCTAGAAGGACTAACCTGCCTAGCAATTGCTAACTCCCTAGTTGATTAGTCAAGCTATCATGTAGGTGTCTAACTGATTGGTCATGTCACTATTCATTATTCACTTATATAGTTATTATTCATCTTTCACCTTATATCATGCCATTAACAAGACCTATATTCATTTTACACACAATTATACACATTTTCCCATTTTAGGTGGTTTGCCACAAAATCACTATTCATTTGATCATTTTTAGTTTAGGTTACTATTCATTATATCATTTTCCAAAATCAAGCTTTCTGTATCTTTAACCATACCAAACATAACTTCATTATTTCTGCAACCATTTCATCCCATAATCCTCATTGCTTTATTTATCATTATAATGATAACATTTGTACACTTGTGATCACCATTTCACATATCATTAATTATCGTCACCATTTCACATCATTTTAGGTCACCATTTCTCAAGCAACCAATCTATATGTCTTATTATTAATATTTATATTCCTAGCATGAATTTTGAATTCCATTTCCATGTCAATGCCATACTCACATGAACACATATGCCATCCCATACATGTACACCATTCGGCCATACATAGCACACACACCTACACTTGGTTTCTCTCACCAAAATCATGCATACAATGTTATTTTCATGCCATTAACACAACCATACCATCCATTTACATCAATGCCATGCCTAACACTAAGTTATACCATTTCCATACACATGCATACATACAAAATCATGCAAAACTACATGGCATGCATTAATCGAGTCAAGTCCACATACCTAGGGTGTGAAAACACCCTTTTCTCCACCACTTGAAGGCTTTTGATGTTGTTCTCCTTTAACACCTTCTCTTTGACCTAAACATAAAGGATTTTACCATAGAAAAAATCTCAAAAATTTTATACAACTTCAAATTGAAATCTAAAACCATAAGATTTCTTAGAATAACCTAAGCTACCAAAAACAAAAATAAAAGAATAGAATTAAATCGTTTACACTTAAATTTGTCACTATTCACCACAAACGAATTTCTCTCTCTTTAAGCAAGATATGGTGAAAATTCCACTTGATTTAGCTTCTATGGATTATTGAGGGTCAAAAGTATATGAAATTTGTGACTTTTGGTGGTGTATGGAAGGAGAGAGAAAGAATAAACAGTGGGATCGGCTTTG
This sequence comes from Hura crepitans, assembly GCA_948208565.1. Lineage (NCBI taxonomy): Eukaryota > Viridiplantae > Streptophyta > Magnoliopsida > Malpighiales > Euphorbiaceae > Hura > Hura crepitans. The sequence goes on from CANXYI010864420.1 coordinate 5,804, forward strand.
GGAGTTTTGGGAGGAGGAAGATGATTTTGGTACATATGGCACTCGCACACCCCTTTTTATATTAGTAAGGTGGACAGCTCAGATTAAGCCACTTAGCAATCTAATAGTCTGTATTCTCTAGGTTTTTATTTAAACTTCAAAAATTCATAGAAATTTCTATAAACCTCTAAAAATAGCCATTTCAATTTTAAAAATCCTCGATTAGTGCCATTAAGAGACTCACAAAATTTAAAGTCAAAATTCTATCAGCAGCTATAGTTACTATTCACCTATTAAAATAAAATATTCTAAATAAATATTAGATGATCTTAAAAAATTAAAATTCCTTCACTACCATGTAGATTAGAATTTTTAAAGTTCTAGGTATGGTATTTTCGGGTCCGCTCGAGCACATCCTAAGGCTATCCTGGCATAACCTTATTTTATATCACTATTCACTAGTTCTTAACTCGAAATGATTTATTAGTTTTGCTAAAATTTTAAATTATTTCATTTTTTCCACTTTTTAGCCTGTCAAAGTTTTATGACCAATACATATAAAATATGAATAAGGCCAATAAATCACATACATAATGTTCATTAACAAGGTTACTAAAATTTTACACATACTTACATATAATTGTCTTTATTTTGAATCTTATCATATTATTTATCTAACCTTGCCTTTAATTAAAGACAAAAGCCCAAAACTGGATAATAGGACTATTAGGCCATAAAGGCCATCTTGTGCAAAAAAGCTTATACTAGACACGAAGGTCATCTACTAGACTTGAAGGTTATCTATTGGACCTAAAGGTTATATACTAGACCTAAAGATCATATACAAGACCCAAAGGTCAGCAAGAGGTACATATGTATACTAGCAACTGCTATGTTCCCTAGTTGACCGGTCAACCTATCTAATCTAGGTTATTTACTTATATGGGCTAAAAAGAAAATCAAGCTTAACTTCTATATCTCTTTTTTTTAGGTGTTTTTAATATAATTTTATTCAATTGGCCATCCATGTGGCCTTATAAGAATAATCACAATACTTTGCTTCATTAGTGTCACTTGTGTCATCATACACATAACCACTACTACATGCTTTATAGTCAATTAAGGAAACTATGATCACATACCTTACATATATAATTCACATGTTCTTATGGCTTAAGTAGCCTATCTTTGCATAACTACATACTTTATATAAACCATATACATCAAAACAACACTCATGTACACTAGTTAGGCCATTTGGCCACATCATAATAAAGCAACATGTAACACTTCTTTTATTTATTTATTTTACAACATATCATTCATATACATAAGCTCTCAATATAGGCTCAGCATAATTATATTCTCAAATCCTTACTCATATGATAGGTTACATAAAACTTCATTTAGTTTTTTTATTGAGCATTTAGCTACTATTCATGTCATAAACTCATATTTCATATACTCATGTTACATATTCAATTATATGCTCAATACATCACCACTTTATCATTACATGCTCATACTTATCATCACATCTCAAGTATACATTTTTGAAGATGTTCATCCACATTCATCATAAAACATGATCAATATATATTACTTAGACATTATTTAACCTACTTATAGTTCTTATTCCACATAATCTCTTTTAAGCATACTTGATTCATTTTAGGCACATAAGATAACATCTTCTCATTTCTACCATACTCCTCTTAATATACCTTTTTATTACATGCCATGATCAATATAGACGAAGTTAATCCAAAAGCACAATTATCACATTCTTATCATGTAATATTTTAAAAGCTTATAACATACATTAATAACCATTTACTTTCACACATACTCATATCACATTAGTACACATAATCACACTTAGGTTTTATACCCTTGGTGTTTTAGCCACCAATTCATAAAGACCATAACATGCTTATTCCATCATTCATATACACCGTTCATAATCATTATAACTTTATAGTACATTTATTAACTCAATCTCACTAATATACAAGTATAAGCATTTATTACATACACATTTCATCACTTTAACTCAATAAAACTCACAATTAATGCATAATAAGATGTTGATTACACTTACTAGTTGTCTTTTTACACCAATCATGCTTGCTTGAGCCTTCTTTTTCCCTTATTCTTCCCTTGTTCTCCTTTTTATACAATTATAGGAAAGTTTGCATCAAAATTTATATAAAATCATAAAAAGATCTAAAATCAAATCCAATCTTATATAACTCTTCTTAGGCACCCTAGGGATTTTAGAAAAATGTTAGATCAAAGAAAAACTCACCTCTTAAAATTTGAGTTACTATTCAATCCCTACATAATTTACCATAATCTTCCATGGAAACCATATTTCTTACTTTGGAGAGGTGTTTAGGACCTTAGAAGACTTGATTTAAGTGTTAAATAAAGTTTTAGAGGAATAGATTGAAGGAATAAAAGAAAAAAAAATAGAGAGGAGCTTGAGAGAGGGAGGGATTGGCTACACAAGGAAAAGAGGAAGAATATATGTTACTATTCATTCTTTGATTTTTTTATGATGAGAATTTGACTATTAAAAATGTTTATGCAAATAGATAGTGGTAATCTTCTCTTGAAAATGATCTAATGGCATCTCTTTAACCCCTTTTTAAAACTTCTTTCTTTTAATATGTTCCTTCTAATAAAACCTTATTTTTAATGCCATATATGTCCCATAAAATCATACCCTTCAGAACCCAAAGGCCTTTAAAAACTCCTACTTGAAAACCAAGAAAATTCAAAGTAAAATGACACTTTAATCTTAATATGATTTGAAGAAAAATACTTTTTGATATTTAAAAATTCTAATTCCAATGACAATTAACTATTTAGAATATTTAAGCATTAGATTATATCAATCCTAAATTTTTCTCAACAAAAACTAAATATGTAACACCCCCTACTGGATTCTTGAAGAAACCTAATAAGTGGTGCACTTCTCGCCAGGTCACCTATCCTGGAAATTCCCCCCATATTCATTCATTTAACTTTTACTTATACTATACTAAACAACTCTATCTGATTCCAAATCCATTCAGGTTAGTTCCTATAGTACATTTAAGTTCATATTATCATGTTTTAGCCATTACAAAAAGGATCTAACATAATCTAGTATTATCTCAAAATTCGGCAGCACAATAGCTACCCTGGTCACTATCCCTAAAATTTATATTGACCTGTAAACACTTTTATATCATGCATCACAACTCCTGGACCCTTCTAGTGTCCCAGGTGTCATCCTATCAACATCTTTCATCATATAACAATCATAGGCCTCAAGCCATAATGAAAACATATAGAGCCTCAGGCTCACAAGCATTCATACAGATCACATAAACATAAAAAAATCACCACATGATTTATTACAGCATAGTCTGTTATAGACAAATACTACTTAGTTCCTTTTATATACATCACACCTATATTTCCCCACCAAAGTACATAGAGTGCAACATCTACTCATAATACATGATCAACCTTCTCAATATGACCTCTGAACTCCGTTGCATGCTTTATGAGGTGACATACCTATTATAGGTACCTACGCATCGAAATAGGTACACTAAGTATAAAAATACTCAATGGTGAATTCAACTATTAAAAATAGGTCCAATAATCAACCCATGCATAAAACTTCTATTTTTACCTTATACATATGTCCCAAGTTCAATTTGTAAATCTAGCATGAAAAATTACTATTTTACCCCTAGGGTGTTTCTATCTATAATTATCCAATTAATTATTGCAAGCCATATAATTTATGTGTTGAGTCATTATAACTCATTTAATGCATAAACTATACCATTTTAAGCCTTTATTCATTATCAATGAAAAATTACTAAAATGCCCCTAAGTTATGTTTCACAATCACATGAGGATTTATTAATCTTATTTAATTAATTTAACTAGCCCAACTCAGGAGACATCTTTGATAGACATTAGATCTAGAGGAAAAATAAACTCATGCAGTGGTCTTCATTCTAGACCTAGGCTCCTGCACCGGCTCAATTGAATTCTATCACCCAAGGTGTAAATAGTAAGGAGTTATCTGCCCAGCAGATTAGTCTATCCAACAGACTAGTGCAGTAGCCCTTAAGGACCTACGCCACTGCATCAGCATTATATAATGATTAGTGAAGAAGTGGCTATGTCTGCCCAGCAAACTGGTCTATCCAACAGATTAGCACAGTGGCCCCAATAGGGACCTATGCTGTACCAGCCCTATTTGAAAAGTAGATAACGTAGCAGCTACTAAGAATCCCTAAGTTAATCAGTTAACCCATCTAATGGGTGTCTAACTAGTGGGCCATTAACCTCAATTAGTGTCCATTTCCTTATTGATTAAGCTTTTATAATATTATAATCTTAAAAATAGATAATTATCATTTTTATAGCACAGTTGGAAATTAGCCTAGCCTTGTATGGCCATAAACAGGCTGTACTAGATAAAATATTAGAAAATATTACTAAAGATTCAAGAGCAATTAATTATGATATCTTACGTTGAGTTTAATTACATAATTGCTTCACAAATTTATGCCATTTACTGCCCTAAGGATTTATTGATTCAGGTAAGGGTCATTTAGGACAGTTATAGGTCATTGCAGCTAAGTCTTTACTAAACATTTTAGGTCCAATTCACCTCATGTTTCAGTGCAGTTTTAGCCATTATTTACATCCATATCTTAGGCCCTAAGCCATCCAATCTTAAGCCATTCACAAGGCCAAATTATAGGCTCAAATGCCATTCCCATCCATTTCTATACATAGCCCTCAAAGGCACACAAATAAGCATGGTTTTCATTTACAATTCATAGCCTTTATAGGCAAAGTACAAGCCATTTTTATACCAATTAACTAGTCAAATTTTAGGGTTATTATTCATACCATTCCTTATCTATGTTACATGCCATTTTATGGTGTGTATTGATTAACTTTATGCCAATATAATTTAGGCCATTTTAACTTACCTAACTACATCATTTTAGGTATATAACTCTGGCACATTGTGCATACACATACCATAGCCATTAAAGGCAAAAATTAAACCACTTTTCACACATCATTTCTAGCCAAATTTAAGGTTCTTATTCATGCCAAATCATGCCTACATTATGTCTCACTTTGGGGTATACTTTAGCCTAGTTCATGCCAATTTTATATCATGCATTACATGTGTATTATCTCTTTATCATTCGTGTACATACAACTTGAATACATGCCATGCTTATTATGCCTCCACCATGGCATTAACACCTCTTGGCCACTAGGTGATTCATAGCCAATTACATGCCTTTTGTCATCACATATCATACATACATCCTGACCATTACCATGCCAACATTCACATACATATATATACCATGTATCATGCATACCATGCCACTACACATGCCTTACATGTCTCGTCCATAATGAAATCACTACACACTCATGCATATCTCCTTCTTTTTACATACCATATCACTAACTTATGCATCAAACACTATATAGGACCATTTAAAACAACCCATATGTATTCACAAAGTTGACATGACTCTCAACTGCACATGTCTTATATACCAACATGTATTCTTTCATCAATTTACAAGAAATTCATTACATACTAACCCCAACCTCATCAATTCATAGTTTAAATACCCTATTCACACATTAAGCATCATTAACACATAACAATCCTTATAGCCACCTCTCGGCCAACTATGCAAAGTCCACCAAACTCAATTATTTTCATCAATTAACCATGTAAGTTACCTTTTATGGAATTTTATGCTACCATGACGTAATTTAATCACTTTGCTAAGCTAATTCACATACTTAATAACCTTCACAACCTAAGAAAAGAGCTGGTAAAAATTAAGGGCATGAAGTAAATGAAGGAATTCACTTAGCTCATTCACTTGAAGATTAAATTACCACAATTGCAAGGCTACTAGCTTCAATTCTAGCCCTTCCACAGTATATTCTCCCTCGCTCTTCAAGCCCTTCCTTGCCTCATTTCACCTCAAACCAAAGCCACACACATCCCCATAGGTGTTAGGTACCTTAAAAAACCCTTTACAGCCAAGAAATCACCATGAAAACCAAAGAGAAAGCAAGGAACTCACCGTTGGTACCCCTATTAGACTGCTTCTATCTAAAAAACTTTCATGAATTTTATCTCTAAATTGAGAAGTCCTTTTTACCTAATTCCTTTTCCCCGTGGTGCCTAACAAGCAAGCTAAAATTTAGAAAATAAAATCGCCATTTTTGGTGAAGGATTAGAGAAATTCTAGGCAGCTAAAGGAAGAGCTAGCGTCAGGATTTCTAGCTAGAAAGAGAGAGGAGTTCTCTTTTGTTTGAGTGGAAAATCCACTTGTCAAAACTTAGGGACACTTTTCAAGGTCATAGGCTAGCTGGCAAGCATATAAGTGGGGTCCACAACCACCCGATCCATCCCAAAATAGTTCAATTTTTCAAAAAACTTTGAAAATTCACATAAACCTCAAAAAACTACACCGTTTATTTTAAAATTCATATTTTAATCCCCTCTACATGCTCATAAATTTTCTGGCCAAATTTTATCGATAAGGTAGTTTTCAAAATGCCTCGATTTATATGC
>CANXYI010864704.1:0-10429 GCA_948208565.1 Hura crepitans
TATATATATATATAGAGAGAGAGAGAGAGAGAGAGAGAGAGAGAGAGAGAGAGTGAGTGAGAGAAAGAGAGAGAGAGATATGAATATTATGTGGGTTATGTATGGTGTTATTATGCATGTCCTTACAAAGGGTTAATAATGATATTATATGTGTTGATGAATAATGATAAATAAGAAAGGAATATGGTGATATGACAATAATAATGAACAAAATAAAGGATATGGTTATGGAATTATATGACAATGATGACCACTGAGGCTAGAAGGCCTTAATTGGAATGGTGAATGCTTAAACCATTCTTAAAGAGCATTAATAAGGAAATTTGCTTCATGCAAATTAAATAAGATATAAAAGTACATAAAAGTTTATGATACTATTTATGACGTGACAGACGAATATGCTTGATATGTGATCTTTATGATTAAAATGCATGAATGAGATCTAAAAATGGATTTTAATATAAGAAGAGCACATATTTTCCCTACAGTCATGTGTTGACCAAATAAAGTATACACATTGCTTAAAATTACTTAAGATGGTGAAACATCAAACAAATATGGTAATTAGCCCATATGAATAAGCAACCTAGATTAAATAGGTTGATCAGTCAACTGGGGATAGATTAGCAGCTATTAGGGTAACTTGGTGCCCTTAGGCTGGGGAAGCAGCCGTGTAGGTCCAATTAGGCCACTATATATTTACTTAGATATCATATTATGATTAGGCTAGTATATCGGTGGATAGGTTTAGAGAGACCACTGTACACCTCTAGATTGGTATAGTAGCTAGATAGGTTTAAAGAGGCCACTGTACATAATCTAGGCCAGTGCAGTAGCTGTATAGGTATAAAGGAGCCACTGCTTATACCTATGTTGGTACAGTGGTCGTATAGGTCTTTAGAGGCCACTGTACATATATACAGCCTGTGTGGCTAAAGAGTCCTTTATCCAGTTTCAGGTAGTTGTCTTACAAGTATGGGCAACACAACTAAATGAACAATAAATGTACAAAAATTAATGTAAGTAAACAGTTGGGCATGAAGTTTATTTCATATAACATTGACTCACATACAAAGTATGGTGTGAATAACATGTTTATAATTATTGAGTTACATGCTAGTATATACTTTATTACATTTCGTATAATCTTCCTCATGATGTATTTCTTATCAATGTATGAATGCAAAAGGACATAGGTATATGTTGAGTGCATGGGCTTTATATATATATATGGGATATAGTAAATAGATAATTCAAATGAAAATTAATAAAAAAATAATAATTAAATTAATAGACTTATATGTGGATTGATGGATATAATGCAAATGTGCTAGTTGTTATAAGTATATACATCTATGACTATTGCTTAATAATGGTTTATGAGAAAAAGGGTTAAAAGATAATGAATCTGATGTACATGCTTATAGATTTTATAATTGAGTTAAGAATCAGGAGTTTGTCTATTCTATATATGTATGAGTGTAAATAAGGATGATAACAAAGGTTAAATTAAAGCAAAATGCTTAATTGAGTATGATGCTTGTAAACATGAGTTACTATATTAATAAAGAAATAACATCTATTATAATGATTAATAACTAGAATATATGAATATGGCTTTATTATGTTATTAATACCATGGATTATATTGACAACTATCATAATGACTATAAATTTCTAATGTGTATATGTTTCGATTATGTTATGAATATCATAGTTTGTATTGCTATTATTCTATTATATGTTATCATAAAAGAATGAGATATTGACTGAATGATGAAGTATATGCATGAGTATGGTTTGTTTATGATATTAATATTTAAGTTTATGTGATATGAAAATAATATACATATGTGAATGTTATATGAATTTATAACTATAATTAAATAAGAATGCATGTGTAACATATACTATATTGATTACACCGCTAAGCTGTGAAGCGTAGTATATCATTTGTTGTGATGTGTAGGTACTTTAGAAGGCATGAAGGAAGGTTTGATGAATGTTAGATGAACAAAAGAAAAAAAAGGGTTATAAGAGAATTTATATTTTGTAAACAGTATATTGTGATGTATAAGCAAGAAAGAGTTATGTAATATTATGGTTTTATAGGTTGGGTTGTATACATAATATGAAATGAGTATTGTATAAGAGAAATAATATATATCAAGTGGTTATGTAAATTTAATGTGGTTTTAGGGTTTGATTTATGCTTGACATATATATTTTTATATGAAAACATGCTTATATGTTAATAGTTGGATGTATGGTGGATATTGAAAGTTGTTGGATATGGATATATGTACATATTCTTATATGTATGGATGTTTTATGGATATGTTGGAACTTGTATGATTGAAGATTGTTGAATATATAAGTTGCTATGTATTAAGATGAGTTGACAATGTTCTGGGAGTGATAAGATATATCACAAAGTTGAGATAAGATATGTTAAATGTTTTTAGAAATATATTTCTTTGCAGGTTACTATTTAGGCTAGCGTTCTCTGACAGTCATTATGCTGCCAAATTTTTGACATGAAATTCCAAATAGTGATTTTGTAAATAAAAGGTTTTTTGTTCGTATGGATTTTATTTGATTGGATAATATCCAAAGTTCTATAGTAAGGATAATAAAGTACATAAGGGTTTAGATGATATAAGTTAATGGATAACGATGTGGATAGTGTGTTGCCTCTCATTTGTGTTTAGTAACAAGTCAGGTAAAGGGTGTCATAATTTGTCTTGTATTTTGTAAGAGCAAAGATTGATCATTAGTGTTTTATATAAGGTGAAAGGATGTGTAACTTTTGATATGTCTGTAATGTTTGAAGTTTCTCTGATATGTCTATTATACTTTATGACATAATGATTGGCCCCAAGATAATAGGGGAAACTTATGTTTGGAGTGTCTATGATGACAATTGTATATGTATACTTTGGCAACTGACTTCGATTTACACTGTCATGCCATCCATCTGTGTAGTAGTCATGTCATTGGTGTTTTGAGGTAAATGACAATGCATTTGTAGCTAAAAAACTAGTGAACTTGCCCCATGCACTATTATTTGCTTCGACAAATGGTGTAGCATTTGGCACTTTAGATCTTGCAAAATCAAGATGGTCAAGCATTAGCTTAGTATTCTGTGAAGTCAAATGATTTATCTCTTATCAATTCTCTCTCTCCTCTTTTTATCATTATGTTATTTTTTTTCAAATAATCTTTTAAGGAGTGTAAGTTGAAGGTTTTGAGTCCATATTTAGGACTGTGCAATTTGTTCTCCCAAATCAATAGGGCATCCATCATAGCTTTAGTTCACCGGTGTAGCAAGTCATTCTTTAGTTTTAACTTCCTTGCAGCTTCTCGACTTTTACAAATCCTTTTTTTCTTGTTGCTCGATGGTTTACATTACCTGTGTTGATATATGTAGTTTGGTGGTTTAACAATCAAATGTTACCACCACTTTGAGCATCCATGAAATTCTTGGCTATTGACAATATGAGGTCTATATCTTATTACATTTACTTCTTAAAAGGCATTAGTGCAAAGAATAGGTGCTCGTACTAAGGTATATCTAAGCTAATGAAATAATTGCTTTTAACCTAGCTATAGGATTTATTAAATATGCTTGTCTAAATGAAACTATTTACACGCCTAGAATTATATATATGTATGAATGCTATATGTTACACATGTAAGACCAGTCATTGGCTTTGCTAGTAGATAGGTATAATTTAGGTGATTCCAAAGGATCATTGGACAAAGATTGATTTATTTGACTCGAATTAAAAATAAGTATATTTATGAGGTATCAAAGACTAGGATTGGTTATTTTTAAGGCTTGTGCCCGTCTTATTTGCAGATGACCAATGGTTTTGGTCTTGAGAGGTGTGAAAGATTTATGGCAATTAACCTGACCAATTCTTCTTTGACTAATGATGCCCCAATTTCCTTATAAACTATCAAATTAATATCTCTTTGTTCATCTCTCCCTTTGCCCTAATTTTTGCCTAATGCACCTCCGGAAGGAGGTTTTCACACTAAAAGGCTTTTTTTATGCGAAGCCATTTGCAATAATCTTGTGCTTCGATATCTGATCTTCAAATGATGCGCTTTTACCAGTATAGCCTATTTCTTATTAAGGATCAATCATATCACCATTATTATGAAAGCTAGAAGAATAAAGTATATTTTATTTTTTGATTTTGGACTTGCTACAGGTTGACTTTGTTTGATGGAATTGGTGAGAAGTTAGGGTAGACAACAAAGCAACATATTCATGGTTTTAAGAAAGGCTTTATTTAGAAAAAAGTGTCTTGGTTATTTTGCATGATGTGGCTCACTATTTGACAACATGTGTGTATAAAGATAACTACTACAAACACATTTAATGCAATTAAACTTGGTTCAGATAATTTTGGCATTTAAATATCTTAGATCCTATCATACTAAGTTCCTATTGTTAACTAGCCACTAAGGTTTTCATGGTTGAATATTTTCTCTCTGCTCCTCTAACTTTTGCCTAGGCAATTTCGAAGGGATTTTCATCCTAGCGAGGATCTTTTTTTAGAAGTCTACCCAGTTGATTAGTGAGATTACTAAACTTTTTGTTCACATTAAACTTTCTTCTTAGTAAAGCAACCCTGACGTGATTAAAGAGGTTTTAACTTGGTGTTTGTTTGAGTAGTCCCCGATTTAAACTTTGCTTTAAACTTTCACTTCCACAGGTAATGCTGACTTTTCTTTATTGTTAAATCTTTGATGTTGGCTCTTTTAGTTTGTTTTATTTTGGCAAAAAAGATTTTTGAACTTGTGTATTTTCAAGAGGTTATTAAAGGAATTGGGCCTTCTTTGTGCAATAATGCTTTTATATAGGAGAATAATAAATGTTAAGGGTTTATTGATTGCTCTTCTAATTATTGGTATTTAGAGCATGAGGATGATATATTTTTTTGAAAGTGGGATTGATATAGAGCTCAATGGTTGTGGGTATAAGAGTTTTTTAGGATTTGGTTTGTTCTGCCACCTTAAATTACCTTTGAGGATGATTCTGATCACTTACATTAACAACCTAACTTAGAAGATATGAGACTATTTTTATAATCTTTCATTACATGCCCATGGGGTTAATTGTGAAGCTAACTTAAGGTTTTATTAGTTATGAGGGTTAACTAGGAGATCGACCCAAGGCTTTGATTAAAGGTTTTAAGGTTTTAGCATCTTTTAGGTTATTCTGATGACTATCTAAATAAAGGATTTATAAAGTTTAAGCAATAGGGATAGGGAACAAAAGGTTATGGGTGATAAGAATGGAGGGTGTTGGTGATAAGACATAAAGGTATTTGGGTTTGTGCAAAATAAGATAATTTGAGGTGTCAAATTCCCTGAATCTTTTAGGCTAAGATTTGGTAAGATGCTAATTGGGTAGAGATTTTAACCCTTTGGACATTACTTGCTTGCTATTCTTTTCTTTTAGTCTTTTAGAGCCATTTTATTCTCCTTTTAAAAGTTTCTTTGGTTTAGTAGTTGAGTGTGGGATAAACTCCTCTTTTTTATTTTCTTTTTCATCTCTCTTTTTACTTATCAAAAGCTATAGAAAATATGGTCTAAGATGCTTACATATGCCAAAATTAAACAAACTATTCATAATTGAATTAATGTCACGTATACAAGGATTATCAATATGCATGTTATCGTATGGAAAGACATCATTCAAAGGGAGATAAAATGTGAGAACATTTCATTGGAAGGTTAAAAGGAAAATTTTGAACTCTAAGTCTATTCATAATTAGAAAACATTTTTAAGGTTATGGAAAGAAACAGAAAACACATGCTTGAATCTTTCTTAGGATTAGGCAACTAGTGAGGTTCATTCTTCTCTATAGATGAATTGGCAAGATCCTAAATAGCAGTCTAGAGAGCTCGCGTTCATTAATTTGGTGCCCTTTATGTTGGTGATATTCATAGAAAAAAGGTGATGTTGATGGTTAAGTATATGCAAAGTTCTTGGAGGCTTATATAGGAGAGGCATTAGATTCTCCTCTATCACTAAGTTTTTGAAGTGCTATGATAGGGGCTTATCCTCAATCATGGGGCCTCTCAAAGGTTCATTCTTTGAGTTGCAAGAATAAGGTTCTTTCTTATTTAGATTTCCCCATCTCACATCATTGTGAAAATTTGGCATTTAAAATAGAACTGGATGAAGTATTAGCCAAACTGCTAGTGATAGCATCTAGCATTTCCCATTTAAAAATCACAAGAGCTTTTTTGAATTGACAATAAGTAAATGGAGCATCTTCTGACCATTTAACCTCATGTTGATAGTTATATGTGAGTCTTTAGCATGTATTGCTATTTTTATTTCCTCCTTGAAATGATCTAGGACTTCCATCACCTCTTTTTGAGAAATAGGGGCATCTTGATCTTGTAACATCTTGAAAATTTTGACTTTTATGAATAGTACCTTCAGGATGAATAACATTTCCTAAAACTCAAGTCACATTAATTGGACCAATGAGAAGTATTAATCATAAAATAATTTTGGACAAAGTTTGAAGCCAATCCGAAGTCGTTTGGATGGTTAAAAATGCAAAATAAGATTTAATGGTAGTATCACGTGAATAATGACATAGTTTTAGCTAAATTGTTAAATATTCAATTTTTGCTCAAAAAATTTCAAGATTGATACAGCCTGATACTTAAAAATTCCAAATAGTCTAATAGCACTGAAATAAAAAATTTTAAATATTAGGAAGTATTTTTTCTAAATCGGGCTAAGTTTATTAATTGCGTTTTTATTGGATTTTCAAGCTTTTTGAACTCGAATTTTTGCAAGGTTTAAGAATAATATTTCAAAATATTATTAGACTATTAAGATATGAGAATTAAGGTTTAAATGGTAGGATATTAATTTTTGAAGGGTTTTTAAAGGATAATTATTTTGGGCTTTTGTTTTTAAGTGGCTTAATCTTATTCACACATTGGACCATATAAAAGGGCTATTTTTTTGGGGTTCAAATTACTATTCACATATGCCCTTTCCCCTCTTCTTTCTTCATTGTGACTGATGCCACTTATCCATCTCCTCTCCCTTCTTTTCTTTTTCTTTCCTCAAATTACTCCCTTAATTCATGATCTAAGCTATTAGAGCCACCCTCCATGACCGAGATTCGAAGGAAATTGAGAGATTTTACAAATTTTCATTTTTAATAAATAGTAATTAATTTTTGATCGTGTAATAGTTTTTGTAAATTGACATTTTTCTAGACTTTATGGGTGCCCAAGAGTGTATTTCTAGGCTTATTTTAATTTTTGGATGTATATTTGATTTATTGTGAATTTTTTAAGTTGAGCTTATTTGTATTCGTAGACAAAAACACAACTTGAGCATTTAAGGGAAAGGATAAGGTTTAAGCGAGTCTTGGAATTGTATGACAATCTATTTTAGTATATGTATTCACCTTAATATGTGATTTAACCATTTTATTGAGCATTTAATGTAAATTATGCATTATGAAACAATAAATAGTATGTAATAAATGTGATGTGTGATGGAAGCTTGTATGGTATGATATGTATGTGTGGTTATGGGTATGTTTTGAGAGTGAAATGAATATGTAAATGTGTGTATGGGGGGATCCCGAATGCCTCATGTGAGTGAGGTGTAAGTTTATGGCTCATGTAAATGAGATTATGCATGTTTTTCTTGGTTGCATTAATATGCACATGCTATAGATGATAAATATGTAGAAATATTTTGGATAGAATATGAGAATTTGAATATTTGAGTATGCTTAAGGAATGGATAAATTTGGCCTATTAATGTATATATGAGTTGGTTGTGTGTGTGTTAGATTCATAAACTTATTATATGCATAGTGGACATTGCCATATTTGTGATGGTATGAATGAAATTAAAATAATGTTTTATAGTTGCAATTAATATGTGTGTGATTATGGAAATATTGATAAGTCCAAATTATGGTGTAAATAGTAATTCGGGTTTTGCATGGTGTGATAAGTTTTAATGGTTAATATGAAAATTATGGTTTATGTATGTTTTTGAGTTGATGAACTCGAAATTTATACTATGGGCATATGTCATTTGTGCTTTATGAAACATATATGTTTAATATGCTTAAGCATATAATGAGCATGATAATGTGGCTAAAGGCCAATTATAATAAGATATTGAACATAAAAGTGTTCACTTGCTATAAGAGGAAATAATGTGGTTAGAATGACATTAATTTTAAAAATAGTGGAATTAATGAGTTTAATAATGCCCAATACGATTAGACAACCTAGATTGGATAGGTTGACCAGTCAAATAAGAAGCAATAGCAACTGCTAGGGCATCTATGGATGTAAGCATAAAGGCAATCTTTGACTTCGAGACATGATTTTGGACTTTAAGTTCTATCTTGTGGGCTTCGGGTTTGTATATGATGTTTAGGTCTAGGTTTTGGACTATGGATTTTATGCCTTAGATTCTAAATTTTGATTAATATCTTCGGGTTTTATGTATGATATGGGGCTCAATTTTGGCTTCGAGCCATGTCTAGCTATCTAATGTAATGATAGTTATCTCTTAGATATAAACATATATTAAATCGTGATATTAATTAAATTTTCTAATATTACTTAATCGAGATTTGTGATAATAATATTATTGTTTTGTCATAATTATGTAGTCCATTGTTATTAATTAAAATGGTTGTTAATGAAAAGTTAATTATAGCTTAAATATGTGATGTTACGAATTTAATTAGTAACACCATATTGACATGAGTTCATTTTGAGATATAACCATGTCATATTGGTAGGCTTGCATATATATTTTATTTTTGCTATATACTTGACTAAGTTTTCATATGCATGGGAAATATTGCATTTGTATACCATAATTATACATTAAGGTGAATAGACCAATAAGCGAAAACTTAGCATATTGTGTTGTTTGTGGTGTGTAGGTAAAAAAAAAAGCAGATTAAAGTCAAAGCCTTAGACCATAGAAGATCATGAAGTTATCCCATTTGGGTATTTTAGATCTCTTTTTGTGTAAATTTTGTGATGTATATAATTAGATAACACTCTTGTAAAATATAAGAGATTGGCCCTAATCTTTATTTTTGTAATTATGTTCTATAATCTCTTATTAACAAAAAATTTAAAATTTCTTTTAAAGGCTTTCAAATGAGTGCATATCTTGCATGATTGATATTTCTAAAGCATGCTTGAAAGTATTGCCTTGTGTTGATGATAGAGGGTCAGATGGACACGGTTTGAGTTAAGATCAATTATATGATATTATAGAAGTGCTTTTTAATAGGTTACTGTTAGGAAAAGTGTCTTAGTATAGCATAATCTACTAAAATTTCGACACAATGGCCCTAATAGTATGCCTCGTAAAATGTATTTTTGATTATTTATCATTTTCATAACTTAAACACAAAAGGAATATTTTAAATAAAAAAAATTTAATTTGTATGGTTTTTCTTATAACGTAGCTCAGATATCGGTTAGCATGCCATTTGTTATTTGGGTCCGATGTACAGAATGGGTAGCAGGTGTCATAGATCATCAACCATGTTGTGTGGAAAAGTTCAGGTGATTTTTTGATTGGTGAAATAGTGATTTATCAACTGGTGAGTCAAAAAGAAATGTTTGCTTGCGCTGGCCAACAACTAGTCCTTGATGGTTGTCAATCACAAGGGGTTAGTATATGGTGCATGGCAACTATTAAATTTATATGATGCATATATGCATGTACACATGAAATGCAACATAGACAAACACAAAAAAGTTGCCTTCTATCCTTATTCTCTCCCAGACACATGGGTTAGCCATAATTATCCTAGGTGGGCTTTATTTAAACATTAACGTGGAATGCATAAACATGAATGATGCACAGTTTCAAACTGACAATGTAACACTCCTTATTCTAGGCACACAAGTGGTTTTAACAACTATTGTTGGATGAATTATGGCCATTTCAAGACAAAAATTTGTTTAATATATCCCAGTTATAAAAGAGGTTACTACGAACAATGGATTAAATCAAGTTTGCCAATTTTTGAAAGACAAGGATTTTGAGAATGGCCCCTAAGCGATCTTAAGCTAAGTTCCTTGGATATCTTTAATGTTTATTCATATATTAAAAAAAATACTATCTAAGATCTATGTGAATATAAGTATATTTTTGGAATTATACATGTTTTATTTTTTTTATTAGTTTCAATTAAAAATTTGTCCTTATTAACTAAGTTGAAAATTAATCTTTTTATTTAACTTAAGCTATTTGTATGATTTATGTTGATGGAAAATATCAATAAATATGAAATATTAGTTCATCTGTTTTATTCCTCTTTAGTTATTTTGGGTTCTATTGCATGTGTATTTGCTCAATTTTTGATTCTTTGTTCTTATG
>CANXYI010864719.1:0-16079 GCA_948208565.1 Hura crepitans
CTTTCATAACTAGGTTCCCTCTTATTAATCATTTTCGATATAGACTTAAACTCAATACTCATTTCTAAGCACTATTTAATCTATGCTCTTAACCCAATGTGAAGTTCTTAGCCTTTGATCCTTCTTCCATTCCCTAATAGCAAAGTCCTAACTAGATTTAGAAAATGCCCTAATAAGAATTGCCTTAGATCACTTAAAATCTTCTCTAGAGGCCTTGTCCCAAATCAAAAATTAGGCTAAGTCCAACTAACTTCAAAAGAACACGTAAATAAAAGCATAACTTAATAGGCACTAAGAAGCAACCCCAACATATCCTATCACTAATATCTCCCTATAGACAACTCTCCCTAGTCCTAATGAACTCAAACTTTTAACCCATCTCTATATCTCTCTTTCTCTTTGCTTTGCATGTTTAGTTCCTTAAGTCCTCATGTAGTCCTTATCTCCTATCTTACCCTTTCCATAGTCCAAGGAGCACTTAAATCAAGCTCTGATACCACTCAAATGTAACACCCCTTACCTAGCTCATAAAATCCAACTAGATAAGAGACCTATCAAAATTTTGGCAGCATAGCCACTATCCAAAGTGAAAATAAAAAATTTCACCTATCAGAATTACACTTCTATAATCCCAATTCAACACAATTAATATCAAATGGATCTTTCTTATTCACTATCACAACACATATGAGTCATTCAGTCCATTTTTATCTCATATTCATACAGACATTTCTAAATACATATCTATAATATTCTCAACTATCCATTATTACATCATACATTACTAATACACTAACATATTAAGTTACATACAATTTGGATTCTACATGAAAGATTCACACTTCACATATGAGTGCCTTCCACTTACTAAGCTACCTTATGCCCATAAAATTGCTCTTAATGTAATCTTCAAATGACTACTTATCTTTTTCTAAATATCCTTAACTAGTAGCTACCTCTATCGGTACACTAGTAAAAAGCTAGTACACTGAGCTAGATGCTCAGTGATGTACTGAATGGAATATATTTATATGCACATATACTTTAAAGAATCATACACATGTAGATGCATACAAATTTTAATGCATTTATTCAGAAGCCAATTACTTTACATGCACACTCAACTTTTTAAAATGAAACATACATTCTCTATGTCTATATACATATGAACTCAATGCTACAGACAATTCATATCATTCAAGCTAGCTCCAAGACAAGCACAATTAACTTGAACTAATTACATGGACTATATAAACAACACCCACTATCTTATTAACCCTTTTATACTAGCTACATAATTTGGATACCAAACTACTAATCCCTCATCAAGTATATACATATGACCCCACAGACTAGAATCTTACTTTCACAAAACAAGTTATGCCATTTAAAAGTCCTAGGTTTCTATCCAGACTTACTAACAATAACAATTTCACTAGTTAAACTTATCCTATATTTCATGGCTTTTATATTTAGGCACATATATAGATTGTAAAAGAAAGGGAAGCTTACATACAAAACCTATTAATAAACCACGCAATAGTATTTCTCTTATGCAATTTCATTATTATCTAATTACAACCTATTTAAAACCTTTTATCTTAATAATTGACCTTGCCTTATATGAAAGAGTTAGCTTCCACTTATTTTTAAGCCATGAATTATTTTCTCTTTTATTCTCTTATAGTTTTAAGTTATTGAACCACTATGATGCTAATGCATTTTATCATGGAACTTGTTAATATCTTTATTATGGTTCTAATCCTTTTGTATTCATTTACAACTTGAGTTGTCTACTATACTACACTTAATCATGGTTAGTCTTACATTTATCAGTATAGACCCCTTGTATGTTCTTAAACCTTTATCTTTATATGTTGCAATTGGTAATAGAGATAATTTATGAGTACACTATTGTCCTTTTATTGCCTTATTTCATTTCAGAGTTTTTATAATGTTATTAACTTAAATGGCCCATACTTGATAGATAGAGGTACAATGATTAGATTATAGGGATATAAAAAGTGTGCAATGGCCCTATATTATGGACCTCAAGCTCTACACAAGCTCTAGTATAGTGGCTCATCCTATGGAACTCGATTGCTGCATTGACCTAGTCTAGTAGTAGGGCCTCAAGCCTTCTAGTACCAAACAAATATCATAGTGTAGTGGCCTAAACTTTTTAAGAACGCCGACTAGTGCATTGACTTGGTCTGATAAACACAATATTAGACAATAACATCATAGTGCAATAGCCCATCTTATGGACCCTGACTACTACACTAGCCTAGTCTGATTAATAGAAAATAATATCATAGTGCAATGGCCTATTTTTTGGACCTCAACTGCTGCACTGGCTTTGTCTGATTAGTAGGCAAATTTAGTAGCTACTAATCCCTAGGCAATCAGTCTACCAATCTTATAAATTGTCTAACTTGTATGTGCTTATTACAATCTTTATTTAACTTCACTTTTATTGATATTATCATAGGTTGGATTTCTTTAATTATATATACTTAGTTCATTAGCCTATTTTCCTTTTAATCACTCATGTAAAGTATAGGATCACAAAGATGTCCTCATCATCACTCATTATGTGTGAACATCATGATAAACATTACCATAATATGCTCAACACACCTTGTCTACATTGACAACATCATTTATCAACACATTGTATGCATTTGAATAGCAAGTATAACATATTCATTCTTAATTGTACATCCCTTATGATCCTTTATTTCATTATTATGTCATATATCTCTAATTAGTAAGTGTATCATATTTATTATTAAGTTCATGAAATTTTAGATCTCTTGGTCATGTAGTTAGATTCACTATTTAAGGTAAATTGTTTAACTCCTTACTTACTAGTTACCATATTGATTGTAGTGAGCATATGATTGTTATTCTTACTTTCATATGACTTGTCACATTTTTATCTCATAATCACATTCATTATTTGTCATAAAGGGTAGGTTCTATATGCCTTACTTATCATTTAATTCACCATTTCTTTAACTTAAGCTTATATTCATAGGTAAATTACAATTCTTTCATTATTATGTTCTCATGGGTTCACTTATATTATTTAATTCTTACCCTACCCTTTGTCACCTCATTTTAACCTTCCCACCATCGCCTATTATTTCATGTAACCTATATTCTTGTTTTATTCTTAAGTATCTAACTTATGCTTCCAAATAATTTAGTATGTGCATGTTGCCTATATCATTCTATTCAAATTCTAAATTTACTATTAAGCCTTTACTTCAATTTAGTGTTCAATCCTATAAAAGATTACCTTAATTCGATCGACTACCATTTTGGTTCAAGTTTGTACCCTACTGAGAATAACTGCCATTTATTCTTATGCTAGTTTAATCTCCTTACTTTCCTTATACACATAAATTTCAGGGGTTTAAATACCAATTACTTATATATTTCATTAACAATTCATATAAAGCTAACCTTGAACTCCCATTAAAGTTCCCAAAGGTGACCTTTTGACTCACACCAATTGCCCTTTCCCTCATCTAAGTTCTATCTCCTTTAGACCACAAAACTACTTGATATACTTGGTAGGACCTTTCCTAGGTCTACCTATCCAATACGTAAGTGACTTAGGTTTATTAAAGCATTTAGTTCCTCTTTTTTACCTTGTAAGATCCATTGATTAATCTTATGCAATCTTTATACCCAGCTAGACATGTACCTTAACTATACAACTACGTACCTACACCTAAGGATTTGGACTTATTTAGCCTCCTACCCAAAAACCCATACTCTATTTAAATAACTCCTATGGCATCACTAAAGCCAATGATACATCAATGCACTCATGAACCCATAACCATTTTCACATACAAGCCACTAGCAACATTAAACCCTTTCACAATATGGATATATTGTAAGTTTACTTCTATTCATATCAAAGTTTAGCCTACTAATTGCCTAGTACAAGTCACACCATTTCATAATTTACATGTAACCATATCACTTCTAATAACTCATGACCATATAAAGAGAACCCATACCCATACACATTAAAGCATATGTTATGGCCATGTAAGCCATTCATGGCAACCAACTCAATCTAACACAATATTTAGCCAAGCATTCCCCTTATTATGCCTAAATCCACTTACACCTTAATCCCAACTATACATGCAACAACCATCGACTTAGTCATTCAACCCCAACACACATGCACTTTACAATTCAAGCATAAATTGAGCAATCCCAAACACATAACACCATGCACTTGCACATAACAAGCATAAGCTTGGTCATTTAAACCCATAATGCGTGCACTTTCTCACCACAACCACAAGCTTGAGCATCCACGCATATAACACATGCACTTTCACACAACAAACACAAGCTTAAACATTCACACATGTAACATATACACTTTCACAATTCACACACTGAAATATACATTTCATCAAGTACACATACCTAGTTGTGCATGACTCCACTTTTAATGCTCATTTTCCATCCTCATCACCTTACACAAAAAGGTTGAATGAAAAACTCATAAGTATATATCTCAACCTACCAAAGTAGTCCCACTCCTCTAAATTTATCCTTATTAATTCCTATATTTTCCACTTGAAACTTGCACCTATACCCTTACTAATCATAAGTTGTGCAGTTATAGTAGCATAAAAATAATCAACTAAAGTATAGGCAAGAACTCTAAAAATCAAACAACTATTAAACCTCTCACTAAATACTCACTAAAACTCCTGAAAAACTAATTATTGTCCTCATTTATAATTCCATACAACTCATAAAGCCATATACTACACCTAAAATACTACTAACAGCATACTAATCAATTCCTATCTTGGCTTTCTCCCTATGATTGTCTAATTCTTTTGTCTAATTCACAGTATTTATATTATTAAATTCAACCATTTACACTATTAAAATCACTAACTATGCCAATTATAGCAGACAATACATAGTTCATACTCTAATAGCCATAAAAATAACCCAATGGCAATAATTTCATTCTATTCTTACACGACACACACACACACACAAAAGTAGAATCCAGTAACCTTAATTCCTTAATTCTTACTCTATAACCATAATTCTTTAGTTCTCTACCATTTCAACATGACTAAAGCTACTGAGAATAAAAATTGACTGGTAGAATAGGAAATTCTTGCTTGAAGAAGACTCTAGCCTGTTGCCATAGGTACCCCGCTACTATTATAGTGGTGTACTACCACTAGATAGCCCCCCAATTCTCTTTTATTCTCCCTATCTCTATTCTTCCCCTCTCTTCTTTCTTTTTTTTCTCTCTGTCTGCACTAGCAAACTTTTAATGTCATTAGGCTAGAGTGGTAGCTCAGCCGCCATCGTGCTGTACCCTAATGGCTTTTATTTCACCTCTCTTCTCTCTCACCTCTATTTTTTATCAACATTTTCTTTATTTTCTATCTTTTTTCTCCACCATCATCAACTCTCTGCCTTAGCACTCTCACCACCATTGTGGCTCTACCTAGCCTATTATCAGTATTGTTACCTCTCCTCCCTTTCTCTTCTTTTTCCTATTCTTCCTTCCTTCCCTTATTGTCTCGATTTTTAGCTTTTCTTTTCCTTTATTTTATTTTCTTTTCTTCTTTTCTTCTTTTCTTTTTTTCTTTTCCCCTTTTTATTTCTTTGGTTACCACCTCATTTTTTATATGGCTGATTTCCCTTTTACTCTTTCTTTTATCATTTATTTCTATTTAATCCCTAAACTATTTTCCCTTTTCCTAACTATTCATCCTTGCTTCTTATAGTTATTTTTTTCCATCTTTACTAATGTCAAAATTTATTTATTAAAATTTTTCCCTAAACCTTAACATTCCTAAGCCTCTAACAATTCTATAATTTATTTATTTTCTATATTTCTCTTAACCCTTGAGATGTCTAAACCTCGAATAAATTTAATCAATTAAATTCTTCTTCACCTTTCAGTGTTTGCCCATACACAATGAAGTATTTTAAGGCATCACAGATCTACATGCCTATTTATGTACATCACATAGTTAACTTAATGTTATAGATACTAGTAGCTTCTAAACTTGTTGAACCCATAACCTATAGTATTTATGTGAGTACCTACTTATACTATTAAAATACAAAAATCTAACACCCTTTAGTGCCTCTATTGCTACAATGCACAAAGCTCAAGGTTAGATGGCTACTTACTATTACTTGTATACCAAACACTAGTATGCTGAGTATTAAACTTAATGGTGAATTAGAAATAATAAAAACATGTCACAACAAGTGCACAAATGAGCAGACATGCTTTGGATGCATGAATGCAATACATATTATCCATGTAGCAAAATAATATTATTTTATTAACCATATTACAAAATAATAATATTTTATTAACTAGTCTAATAATTTAAATATGTAAAGTGAAGCCTTTTTAAAATGTCTTTAATTTATGTATTTTTATTATCTTTCATCAGATAATATATTTAATTTATTAAGTAGGCCTTACAAGATAGACTACACTTTTAGACACTAGACCAAGAGGGAAATCAAAATTGTGTTGTGCTCTTGCATTTTAGACCTCGAGCTCTACAATAGCCTTAATGTAGTGGCCCATCTTTTGGACCCCGACTGCTGTACTAGCCTAGTTTGATAAATAGACAAAAAAATATCATCATGTCACACTTTCCACACCATAGTGTAGTGGCCTATCTTATGGATCCTAACTACTACAACAGCCTAGTCTAATAAATAGACAAATATAATCATCATATCATAGTACAGTGGCTAATCTTGCAGACCCTAACCATTGCACTAGCCTGGTCTAATAAACAGACAAATATCTAGCAGCTACTAATCCCTAGTTGACTAGTTAACCAATCTAGTGGGTGTCTAGCTAAGGGTCAACAGTCCCTTATTTATGTTTATTTTGTTACTGATCATCATTTTAAAATATTTATTACCTATTCATAGATAGTTATTAATTAATTTCCACAGTCTAAATTTTAGCCGAACAGTTATAGGTCAGTTTTATTATCAGACAATTATAGGTCCAATTTTTAAAAGAGTAATTTTACGTCTTTTACTTAGGCATTTACAAGCCCTTTTTTGGCTTAGTTCTATATTTTAATATAGGCCCTATTATAAGCCCATTATAGGTCACATTATGTGTCATTCTCATACATGCTTTTTATAGGATAGTTATGGGTCATTTTTACTTTTCTAGTACGCTATTACAGGTCATTTTCCATTATTTGCTAGGCATTTTACCTATGCCAATTCAAGCAATAATGACATGTCATTCTAGGACACAATTACCTTCATTCCATTTAATCAAATAAGGCAACAATAATGGCCTCATATTGCCATTAAAGTCAAGTACACAAAGTCTATGATTCATTTCTTATTTCATGCCATTATAGGTCACTTTTATACGTGCCTTACAAGCCAATTTTCAAGCCATTTCATAGACTAATTCTCAATCCCTTTTTCTTACATTAACTTGTCATATTACATGCCATGTTTCCAATCATTGTTTCACCTATTCCATGCCAATTCCATGTCATGCATCACATGCTCATGATGTCAAGCCCTTCATGCACACCACACATTATAACATACCATACTTATCGTACCTACCATGGCATACATACCTCTCGACCATAGCTTGTTTATGGTTATACACATGCATTTTTCCATAGTTTATCACACATACATATCATATACCTTAATATTAGCATGCACACACATGCTCACATAACATATCCATCATGCCATACCATTACACATAACATACATACCTTAGCCACACATGCCATTCCACGACATAACACATAAATGCCTTGGCCATATCATGTTCATTGCTATACCTATATTTTCTTACCAATTCAATCACACATACACATTGCCTACATGCCAACCATGTCACTTCCTATCCATTATACGTATATAAATACATGTATTACACATAGTTTACATGCTAAGGTACTGAAAAATACCTCTCGACCATACCATTTACTATTCATTTTCATGCACATTCTCATCAGTTACACATGCCTATTATTCATTTCCATGTCACACATACCATATAACATAGCATCCACCATATACATATAACATATCCACCAACTCCATGCCATGTTCCAAGGCCATACCTCTAGGCCATAATAAGATCATAACTTTACACCTGTTTTTTTAATCAATTCAACATACAAACCATTAAATTCATACATAACCAATATGACACTAAGCTTACATCTATAATTCCCATATAATTCATGCTTAAACTAAAACTTCTATAAACAAATTTATGGTAATTTACAAGCAAAGTCAACATAACATGCCTTTATTCAATCAAATTCACATACCACTATCACCTTTAAAGCTTTTCCCATACCAAAAAATAGTTGCCTTGTTTCACTTCACTTCCTCTATGGCTGATATACACACCCATTTCACTTAGAAAATTCATGAAAAATTCTATAGGCTTACAATTGAAAATATACAAACATAGGTTTTCTTATAATGATGAAATCCCCTTATAAATAAAATAAGAAAGGAAGGAAATTACTTACACATGAAATTGAATTCTTTACCACCCTTTATGTGCACTTGAACAAAAATGAATTTTCTTAAATTTTATGAGTACCAATGGTGTCCCAAACCTTTAAGCATTAATTCCTACCTCACTAAAGTGATTTTTAGTGGATGAATTGGATGGAAATAGTGGTGGCTAGTGGTAGAAATAGAGAAATTCTAGTAGGAGTGGTGTCGAGAAAGGGAAAGGAGAAAATGAGGAAGAAAGGTGAGATGGAGTGGTTTGGCTAAGGGGATATACATGTGGCTAAGTGGGCTTTATATAGTGGGGCTAAGATGGCTTGGGTAGTGACATGTGTCACCTGAGCATCCTAAAAATGCTAGATTTTAGTTGAAACTTAGGAAAATTTTAAAATTCACTCAAACCTCCAAAACATATTGTGCTTGTTCTAAAAATTCTTAATTGAGCCTATTTAGGGCCTCATTAAATTTCACAACCAAATTCCATTGGCAAGTTAGTTAATTAATTCCTTGAGAATTGAGAAAATTGGGAAATTTTAAAAATTACCACCTCAAAAAATTAAAATTCCTTCACCCATGGTCTCAGGAGAATTTTTGACCTATAGGGTATGACATTTTTAGGTCTGTTCGGGTATGTCCTGGGTTATTCTCGACATAAGTCCATCTAAGCCTATGACCTACTAGATTTTGGCCAAAAATAATGTAGTAGTTCTGCTAAATTTTTAAATAAGTCTTTTTCATTATTTTATGACCAGTTAAAGTTCCATGATAGGTACACCCTTTCTCGAGCCTTGTAAGGGTGACTCGACACTCTAAGAACCCTATTCGATCCTCAGAGGTACTATTTACAGAGCCTCAGCTTACAGTCATTACAATTTTATTCTCTTTTAAGAAATTTCATCCTCGAAACTACCTAATGTAAACAAATGTGGATACTAAGCTTTCACCTATTCCTTAGCTTCTCACATAGAATCTTCAGTGTTGTGATATTTCCACAACACTTTAACAAGTGGTATGGATTTATATCTCAATTGCTTAACTTATCTGGCCAGGATCTGTACTGGTTCTTCATCATAGCTCAGATCTAGCTATACTTCAATCTCTTCTACTGATATTACCTGTGAAGGATCTAATCTATACTGCCTAAGCATTGAGACATGGAATACATCATGAATTTATTGCAACTCAGGTGGCAAAGCTAAATTGTTTGCCAATGGTCCCACCTTTTCTGTGATTTCATAGGGACCAATGAATTTGGGACTTAGCTTCCTCTTTTTACCAATCTGAGTACTTTCTTCCATGGTGATACTTTCATAAACACCTTCTTACCCACTTTCTATTTAATGTCTCTCCTTTTTAAGCTAGTATAAGACTTCTACCAATCAATGGTAGCTTTCAATCTCTTTATAATAAGCTTGACTTTATCCTTTAAATCATTGATCAAATCATTACCCATAATCTTACCTTCACTAATCTCACTCAAACACAGAGGAGTCCTACACCTTTTGCCACACAATGCCTCAAAAGGTTCCATGTGCAAACTAGCTTGATAATTGTTATTGTATGCAAATTTAGCTAAGGACAAGTATTGGTCCTAGCTACCTTTGAATTAATAGCATAATTGTATAGCATATTCTCTAACACTTGTATTACCCCTCTCTGACTATCAATCTATGAGGGTGAAAAGTTATACTATAAGTCAATTTAATGCCTAACGTGTAACTTCTTCTAGAATATAAACCTAGGGTTTTAGTTAGAAATAAAAGCTACTAGCACACCGTCGAGTCTCACAATCTCATCTATGTTCAGTTTTGCGAGTTTCTCTAGGGAATAATCCATTCTAATAGAGATAAATGTGCTGTCTTAGTCAATCTATCTATAATTATGCACACAACATGACTTTTGCCTCTAGTCATAGGTAATCCCATTACAAAGTCCATTGTAACCTTTTCCATTCTAGTATTGCTATAAGATATAGCAATTTATAAGGAATTTGATGCTCTGCTTCTACCTATTGACATGCTAGACATCTAGCCACATATTCTGCTATCTCTCACTTTATCACCAACCATCAGTAATGAGGTTTCAAATCCAAATATATCCTCATACTACCTAGGTGCATAAAATAAGAAGCTTTATATGCCTCTTTCAATATATGTAACCTTAAGTCATCGATACTAGGTACACACAACCTACTATGGTAGTACAAATGTCAATCTTCACTCAGTTGAAATCTTATTACCTTCCCCTCTTTGACACTATCCATGATCTATACTAATTGTTTATCATATGTTTGGGCCTTCTTTACCTACTATTTAAAGTTAGGTTTAATTTCTAATTCTGCTAAGATCACATCTTCCTCTGTATACTCTAGTCTAACATTGATGGTTCTTAAGGTCACTATGAACTTTCTACTCAATGTATCTACCACAACATTATCTTTTCCAAGATGATAATCTATTAGGCAATCATAATCTTTTATCAATTCTAGCCACATTTGTTGTCTTAGGTTCAACTCCTTCTAGGTAAAGAGATACTTCAAGCATTATGATTAATATAAATATAACATTTATCCCCATACAGGTAATGTCTCCAAAATTTCAAGGTAAAGATAATGTCAGCTAACTCCAGATCATGAGTAGGGTAGTTCCTCTCATGTGGTTTTAGCTGTCTCGAAGCATAAGTTACTACTTTTCCTTCTTGCATCAGCACACAACCAGTCCATTTATTGAATCATCATTGCACACAACAAAATCCTTTCCATGTTAAAGTTGAACTGGAATAGGAGATTTAGTTAACATCTTCTTCAGCTTATCGAAACTCTCTTGACATTTTGCATCCCACTCAAATTTCACACTCTTTCTAATCAATCTAGTTATAGGTGCTACAATCTTTGAGAACCTCACACAAACCTTCTATAAGACCTAGCCAATCCTAGGAAAATCCATATTTCTATCAGATTCCTCAGAGATTCCCATTCTAACACTACTTTAACCTTGCTAGGATCAACTCTGATACCTTGTCTAATACTATATGGCCTGGGAAAGCCACATCATTTGGCTAGAATTTACACTTACTCAACTTGGCATATAATTATTTCTCTCTTAGAGTATGTAACACAGCCCTAAGGTGTTGTTCATATTCTTCTCTAGTCTTAGAGTACACTAAAATATCATCAGTGAACACTACCATAAATTGATCTAGGTATGGTTGAAATACCCTATTCATTAGGTCTACAAAAGTTGCTAGGGAATTAGTGAGTCCAAATGACATCACTAGGAACTCATAATGTCCATATCTAGTCTTAAAAGCAATTTTAAGAATATCAACCTCTTTAATCCTCAGCTGATGGTACCCTAATCTTAAATCTATCTTGGAAAAGATACTGGCATCTCGAAGCTAATAAAAAAGATCATCAATTCTGGGTATAGGGTATTTATTTTTCACTATCACTTTGTTTAGCTACCTGTAATCAATATATAATCATAGTGACCTATCTTTTTTCTTTACAAAGAGCACAGGTGCTCCCTAGGGTGAAGTATTAGGTCTAATGAAACCCTTATCTAACAAGTCTTGCAACTGCACCTTCAATTCTTTCAACTCAACAAGTGTCATTCTGTAAGGAGTAATAGATATATGAGAAGTACTAGGATACACTTTAATTTCAAAGTCAATTTCCCTCTATGGAGATAATCTTTGCAACTTATTAAAAAAAAATCAAGAATTTCAAAAACTAATAGAATCTATTTAGGGCTTGATATGGAAGTATTAGTGTCAATGACATGGGCTAGGTATGCATCACAATCTTTACAAATGAGTCTTCTTCCTACAACAGCTAATATGAGATTATTCAAAAAATTTCTCTCACCCATAACTATCACTTCCTATCCCTTTGCAGTCTAAAAGGTCTATTTCTTGTGTTTACAATTGACTATAGCCTGATGTTTAAATAACGAGTCAATTCCTAAGATAACCTTAAATTCATAGAATGGTAGTTCAATCAGATCAGTATAAAATAGTTATTCATGAATTACGAATAGATAGTGTCAAATACTTTGTTCATAGTCACACTCTATCTAATGGGATTACTGACTTGAATATCTAAGCCTATATATTCTGATTCTAGTCCTTTTATCTTGCGTTCGTGTAGTACAAATATAAGAATGAGTAGATCTTGGGTCTATTAATGCCAAAACTAGAACATCAAATAAATAAAAAGTACCAGTAATGACATCTAGAGCTCTTATTTCTTCATAAACCCTAATTGAATACTGTCTAGCTAGTGCATAGGCTTTTGACCTTGGCCCCTAACTATTACTACTAGGCTTATCACCTTTAGTCTATCTCTGCACCTTACTCTAAGGTGATATTGATGCCTGGGTATGAGCACCCTCCATCTATCTCTGGGGACACTCCCTTTTGTAATAGTGTATGATGTTCTAGCCTATTTACATTGGCACTAGTGTATTCTATTACACATGCCATAGGTTAAGGTGTGTTTCTAGCCTTTGTTATTAGAGCACTAGTAATTAGCTATGTTGGTCTAGGTCTAGATACTAAAGCTTGCCTAGTTATGTATGGTTGAGCAGGTCTGTCTATCTAATACCATGGATGAGATTGAATTTCTCTTTACCTTTTACTGGCACCTAAGGCTAAATTGGATTGCCCAGTAACGAACTATATTTTTTTTTTGGAAAAACCTCTCTCTTCTCTTATGCCATTTCCTTCATATCATATGTAGCTGACACTAGAGCTGAGAAATCTCTAATTTTTGTATTGGATATTTGCATTCTCAACTCTACATTGAGCCCTTTTTCAAACCTCTTGCATTATTCTTCCTCAGTAGGAATAAATTTTTTTGCATATCTACTAAGTCTAGCAAAATCCATCTTATACTTAAATACTGATCTTCCACCTTGTTCTTCTGGCACTCTATCACTCATCTTAATTAACAACAAAAGAAATCAAACCTATCAGCCTCTTTATAGTGTAACATTAGAATAATCAATTCCTAAACACTAGCACTCATGTAAAATACCTAGGAACATTTAACCTATGCTTTAATACCACTAAATATGGCACCCTTTACCAAATTCTCGAAGAAACTTGATAAGCAATGTACTTCCCATTAAGTCACCCATCCTGAAAACTTCTTTTGACCCACACTCCTTAACACTCACAAATTATTTATTAATTAATCATATATTGCCTACATTCTCTGTCTATCACTTAGACATTATAGTTTATGGTATAATAAATCCTAAAGTCCATTTACTAGGCTATTAAAAATACCATAGAAATTTGGCTAGCACAACGGCTACCTGGGAGACATTCTGAAAATTTTGACCTCTTAAAAACATTTCTAATAATCACTATTACTTCTCCTATCACCCTTTGGACCCTTCTAGTCCTCCATCATCATCCACATATCATGACAGGTAGTCAATCATCACTTAGGCCTTAAGCCCATAAAAATCTATGTAGACAAAAAATTAAACCATTCAGATCCATAAGTCTGTTTATATACATCACATAGTTAACTTAATATTATAGATACTAGCATCTCCTAAGCTTGTTAAACCCATGACCTATAATATTTACATGAGTACCTACTAATACAATTAAAATACAAAAATTTGATACCCTTTAGTACCTCTGCTACTACATTACACAAAGCTCAAGGCTGGATAGCTACTTGCTATTACCTGTACACCAAACACTAGTATGCTGAGTATAAAACCCAATGGTGAATTTGAAATAATAAAAACATGTCACAACAAGCACACAGATGAGCAGACATGCTATGAATGCATGAATGCAATACATATTATCCATGTACCAAAATAATATTATTTTATTAACCATATTACAAAATAATAATATCTTATTAATCAACCTAATAATTCATATATGTAAAGTTAAGCCTTTTATACTATCTTTAATTTATGTAATTTTATAATCTACCATCAGATAAGATATTTAATTTATTAAGTAGGCCAAACTAGATAGACTACAATTTCAGACATTAGACTAAGAGGGAAATCAAATTATGCAATGCTCATGTATTTTAGACCTCGAGCTCCACACTAACCTTATTACAATGGCCCATCTTATGGACCTCGACCACTGTACTGACCTGGTCTAATAAATAGACAAATAAAATATCATCATGTCACACTTTCCACATCATATTGCAATTGCCTATCTTATGGACCCTAATTGCAGCACTGGCCTGGTATGATAAACCAATAGTAATATTTACGACATAGTGTAGTGGCCTATCTTATGGTCCCTGACCACTGCATCACCTAGTCAGATAAACAGAAAAATATCTAGCAACTGCTAATCCCTAGTTGACCAGTAAACCCATATAGTGGGTGTCTAGGTAATGAGCCAACAATCTCTTATTTATGTTTATTTTGTTACTAATCATGATTTTAAAATATTTATAACCTATTCATAAATTTTTATTAATTAATTTTCACAGTCCAATTTTAGTAGAATAGTTATAGGTCAATTTTATTACTAGACAATTACAAGTCCAATTTTTAAAAGAGTAATTTTAAGTCTATTACTTAGGCATTTACAAGCCCCTTTTTGGCTTAGTTCTATATTATATTCCAAAGCATATTATAGGTCCATTATGGGTCACATTATGTTTCATTCTCATACATACATTTTATAGGACAATTATGGGTCATTTTTACTTTTCCAGTACACTGTTACGAGTCATTTACCACTATTTACTAGGCATTTTCCCCATGCCAATTCAAGCAACATTGACATGCCATTCAAGGCCACAATTACTTCCATTCCATTTAATCTAATAACGCAATAAAAGTGGCCTCACATTGCAATTAAAGTGAAATATACAAAGTCCATGATTTATGTCTTATTTCATGCCATTATAGGTCACAATTATAGGTCACATTTATACATGCCTTACAAGCCAATTTCAAGCCATTTCTTACACCAATTCTCAATCCCTTTTTCATACATTAACTTGTCATATTACATGCCATGTTTCCATGCATGGTTTCACCTATTCCATGTCATACATCACATGCCCATGATGTCATGCCATTCATGCACACTGTACATCATAACATACCATACTTATTGTACCTACCATGGTATACATACCTCTCAACTATAGCTTGTTTATGGTTATACAAATTCATTTTTCTATAGTTCATCACACATACATATCATATGCCATAATCTTAGGATACACACATATGCTTACATAACATATCCTTCATTCCATGCCATGACGCACCACATGCATGCCATGCCATGACACAACGTATACATGCCTCAACCATATCTTGTTTATTACCATACCTATATTTTCTCACCATTCCTATATTTTCTCACTAATTCTATCACATATGCATACCACCTACATGCCAACCTTGTCACTTCCCATTTATTATACATACATATATGCATTACACATAGTTTGCATGCTAAGGTACCTCTAAATACCTCTCAACCATAACATTTATTATTCATTT
>CANXYI010864795.1:0-12718 GCA_948208565.1 Hura crepitans
CACCACTTTTATGAAATTATCGTGAATTCATACAATTTTGCTATAAACTAGCTTCATCCGAATGGTTGGGCGATCTTAGCATGCTTTAAAGTCCTTTGTGCACAATTTTGAACTCCACCCTTATTAGAATTATTTAGCTATTCCTACTACTTTTCTCACAAAATCAATAAATCCTTTGTAAATTTTATTGCTCAAACTAACTATTCTTTATTTGATTTAAACACATCTATCAAAGGTTAGAAAAAAAATTCTATTTTTTAAATCCAAAAAGGGTTGGGGGATTTTCCATTAAAAATAAGAAGAGTTGTTCATTTAAAGAACTTTGCATCTCAATATGCTCACATCCATCCTAATAAAGGTACATTTCTAGACAATGTTTAAAACTCTCTTTACTCTATAGAACTTGTTTTATCATATTTTTACCCTCTTGAAGGCTAAACTCCTCCTCCAATTTCCTATGAGTTTTGTTTTAATATTACTCCTTTCCTTTTTTGTATACTTACATTTTTTTATGTCCTTTTTTTACCATAAGTATTAAAGATATGAAAACCACAAAGCTAGAACAATTAAGGGAAGTGGCAAAAAGAGCAAAAGCTAAATCTAAAAATAAAAATACAATGTGATAGAATGATCCTAAAATCTATCGATCAAATATTCTCTTGACTTAGCTATGGTGTCGAGCATCTAACCATTACTCGAGTTATTGTTGATATTATAAGATTGACCAGTGCCCTAATTGCTGATGATTAGTTACCTCCAGATAGTTCTCTTATCAGTTTCCTCTTAGTTTTAGACATGAAGGAGCATTTAAAGAAATAGATAGGAAAGAAGGCTTCAATAAGGATACCTTCAATAGTAAAGTACTTCAAGCACTCTATAGATCTTGCTGGCAATAGAGATAGGTAAATTGCTGTGAAAATCCTAATGAATTGGCAATGTTATATACTAGCCGTATTTTGGAGGTAATTGCCCTCTTCTTTCTTCTTCTTTTTTTATAATATTTCATTTCTAGATAACATGGTATTTCTCATCGTAGGGCATCCAACTTGTCACTTCTTTGAAAAAGCTCTATGTAAGCACATCACAGATTCTAAAACAAGTAAAAAGGATCTTAATGCTAGTACTCATAAGCTAGAAGCAAAAGTTTGAGAGCTAAAAGAATCCAAACAACTAACAACTTCATAGGCTAACTATCTTAGAGAGCTAAAAAAATAAATAACCATATCACACTTACGTTAATTAGTTTCTTTAGGCTACTCCATTTATTAGCACCTTTGTACTACACTTAAATTTGTCAAATGTCTATTTCAAATTCTTTTTATTTTTTATATATATTAGAGAAAAGTATAAGTACAATGTATATATTATTTATAATTTATTAGCAATCTATGGCTTGATCGTAAGCTTTTAATCCCATTAACCTGTCCTCTAATACTTTGACTATACAAAATATATTTTAAGGTTATCAATGTTCCATGTTCTTGGGACTTGTTTTCTTTTCACAATTTGTAGCTTATATGTAGTTAGCCTGATTTTTCATATAATTTTATAGGGTCCTTCCCAATTAGCCATTAATTTGTTGACTCATACGTTGCTTTATCCAATCTCTTCCTTTTTGAGCATCAAGTCTCCCATTTTGAATCTTCTTTCTTTGAATTTTGTATTTAAATACCTAGCAATTTTCTATTTATAGGAATTTATTTTTTATCATAGCCAACACTTATAGTTCTTCCATCATATTTAGGTTTAACTTTTGTTCTTCCTCATTGAACATTGTTACTATTTATGATGGGAGCTAATTTCAACTAATATTACCACTTGGGACCCATAAGTTAAGAAGTATATCATTTTTTCCATTGTTATTCAGGCAGTTATCTATAGGCCCATATAATGCTTGACAATTCTTTAACCCAATTTCCTTTGAACTTTCTAAGACTTTTATTTAATCTTTTTAGGATTGATCAGTTTTTTACTTCTATCATTCCATTAGTTTATGGTAGGCCATTGAAGTGAACCTTAACTCTATTTTGAGGTTATGGCAGAATTCTCAAAATGTTATTGAGTCAAACTATTCACAATTATTAGTAATAACTACTCTAGGCAATCTAAATCTATAAATAATTTCTCTCTAAAAAAAGTTTTTTTTTTAACTTTATTAGGGTTATTATAGCTAGTGGCTCTACCTCTAACCACTTAGAGAACTATTCTATTGCAACTATTAGAAATTTTCTTTATCCCTTCACTACTAGGAAGGGACCTAGAATGTCCATTCCCTATTGATCAATTGACCAACTTATGCCTATGGGTTGTTGTATTACTAAGGGTTTCCTAATAACCTTGCTATGGATTTGGCATTGTAGGCATCTTTGAATCATGTTTAATGCTTCTTTGTGCATTGTAGGCCAATAATAACTAAACAACAATATTCTACATACAAATAATCAGGCTTTGGCATAAGATCCATATATCCCCTTATGTATTTCTCATATTACATAATTGCCTTCATCTTTCTTTATGCATTTTAGCCATTGATGTATTCAAGCCTTTTTGTGTAATTGTCTATCTATTATCGACTACTATAATGCCTTTCAAATGATTCTTCATGTTGTATTCTCTTCTTTTAGTAATTCTCCCTTTTCTATGTACTACTTGAGCTTTTTCATCTATTTGGATTATTTGAAAGTTTGGTATACCTAAACTTCTTCTATTGCAAGGCTATCACTTTCTTATATTATTATCCTATTATTGATCTTGAGGGTCTTAACTACTACTTTAGCTAATTCATCTATTTCAAATTTTTTATCTCTTAGAATTTTTATATTTTCTATGTTGTGCCACTCTGGCTTAACTTAGCCAGACATTATTTGGCTTTTATGAAGTATTTTACCATGCTTTCCTCTTTTGCTTCGAAGTGATCATTTATTTAGTTGACCACTAATTATAAGTCAATATTTATTATGAGTTTTTTTGGGCAAACTTTTATGGCTATCTTTAAGCCTAGGATAAATACCTCATATTCAACTGCAATTTTGGATGCTTTAAACAACATTTTTACAGTGTATTCTATTTTATATGGTCCTTTAAGCATGATACTTACTCTAGCTTTATGTTCTGCCATAGCCTATCTATATGTAATTCTTATTTACTCAGCCTACTTATTATTTTGTAATGTGCTCCTTTTAGGTAAATTTGGCAACGAAGTCAATAAGGACTTAGGCCTTCATAGTGGTTCTAGGCTTGAATCATATGTCATAGCATTGGAGTTTTATTGCTTATTCTGCTATTTTTCCTCCTAGGTCAGGCTTTTATAAAATGTTTCTCAAAGGACAACCTATTCAAACTATTATGTTATAGGCCTCAAAGTAATGCCTTAGTTTATTTAGGCTCAACATTAATGATCATAATAATTGTTCAACTTTGCTTGACTGGACTTCTTTGCAACATCCACACATATGTTTAGATGCTAATTGAGATTGATTGATTTGCTAATGATGTTATATATATGTGTGGTAAATTAAGAGAGGATTTTTATACAAAAAGGAATATTAATCAAAGGATAATGATGATGTAAATTCATAAAGGGGAATTTTATTCAAGATGAATTTTAAATTTAAGTGGAGTACATGGAAACTTGGATTTTATTACAAGTGAATATAAAAATAAAGGGAAAAGAAGTAATTAACCAAATTAAAACATGTAAAAAAAAGAAGGGAAATCAAAGGTATAATTAAAAAGGAATAAAAGAATAAGGATTAATAAGAAGAATTAAGCTTAAATTCATTCAACATTAAAAGATATCATGAATTAATTAGGTCCAAGTAGCTAAAAACAAAAAAAAAGTGAGAAAAGAAAAAGAGGTGGAACCGAAAGGGATGAGGCAAAAATGAGATGAAATTCATATGGAAAGGATTCGAAATTCTATCTTGAGTACTAATCCTTAGAATTTTTGCAAGAGTAGGAAAGTAATTGAGTAAAGAAAGAGCCAAAAATTTGAGCAAGAAAGAGGGCAAAAGGCAACATATAAATGATTAATGAATATTGAAATGGAACCTTTGACATGCTAGTAAACATTTGAAATTCTTTGAATTTGCAATAAATATGAGTTTTTTTAGTTTTCATTTTAAGCGATTGGAGTGGAATTAATAGGTTAGAAATGTTAATTGAAGGGACAAGTCAAGAATGGTTGTTGCAAGAAGGATGCAACCAAATTTTTGGGTTTAAAGAATTCAAGTGAGGATTTGCACCTGTTACTTTTAGTCTTCTTGTTTCTTGATTTCATAGCATTAATTTTGGCAAATACATGCCAATTTAAGCGAATTTAGAAGGGATTCAAAGAGTTAAGCATGAGAGATTTAATCTCTTTTTTGGCATTTTTCTCAACTGATTTAATATGTAAATGGGCTTTTGAGGAAAAACCATGTATGAGCCTTTGTTTAGGCTCAGAATTTTTTTCTATTTTTGAGTTTTTAATATGAACTTTTGGATGCAATATGCTGGTATTGTAGCGTAATGGGAAGGATTAAGTTGGGTATAGAATATAGGCGAATTTCATGCTCAATTAGATGTTACTTAACTGGGTTTAGACACATTTATAGTATAGTTAGCTTTATAATGATATAGCATATGTGTTTAGTTATGGTATCAATTCTGAAAATGAGTTATAACCCCTAGTTATGATTGCTCTATGTTTATAAGTATGTGTCAGTATGAGAAAGGTGAGTTTTTAAGTGGCATGATAAACTTGTTAATGCTAAAATAAAATTTTAGCCATGTGAAGTTCCAAGTACAATTTGATATATAATTCTTATAGCAGCACCTTTGAGCTTTAACTATAGTAATAGTATAATGAAACTAAAGTGATTATAAGGGTTAAGCAATAGTGTAAGGGAAGATAGAATTAGTAGTAAGTTTAACATCAAAGGATTATGAATTTGAAGATGTTTGCAACAAAGAAATAGGGATAAAAAAGGGATGTTATTAAGGATATAATGAATATGAAGCATGTTGATTGTGAAAAGGTTTAATTGCAAGACTATGTGTATGGTGAAATGAGAGATGTGCTATTACATATAAATAAGAAGGGGATAAAGATGATTTTTTTTCAATTGCATGTCTGAAGGACTGGAATGATAAAAAAGCATATAAATTAGAATTCAAAAGATTTTTAGGCTTAAAAAGTTATGTCTAAGATTAATATGTTGAATTTTTTTTTGCATGTATATTTTGTTATTAAGGCATGAAAATGACATGATTAAAGAGATATGATATGAATGCATATTAATTTAGATAAATTTAAGGACAAATATGGTGTCGCATATGTCTAATGAAGTATGTGTATACAAGTAAATAGAGGTGCTTGTGATTATGTGTTATGAATTTTTGCTAAATTGATTTATGTTTAGTCTAATGCATGTAAGATATGGTTAATTGCTTAAATTACTATATAACTATGAAATTAAATGGATAATGAGCAAATGGTAAGTCAAAGGTTGGATGTGTATAATAGCCAAATGCATTGGAAAAGTGGAATTGAGTATTTTTAATGTGAAATCTTTATTTAATCTATTAGTTTCGTATGATATATGTATAGAAATGAGCACTAAGGTTTCAAATGATAATTTAAATGGTTATATGCATTTGGCTAAAGCATATGAACTTAATAAGTCTTGTTATATGTTATAATTCTCATCATGAGTGTAAATGATGTTAAGCACTTTAATTGAACTATTAAGCACTTTAATTGAACTATGTATGAAGAAATATATATATTAGTTTCTTTGAATTAAGGAAAAGTATGGAAATGGAAGGATTGTGCATGTGAAGTGCTTAGACACCATATATGTTGAAAAAGTATAAGAAGCATGTAATGAGTTAATGGCATATGTTTAATGAGAAAGGTATGTAATGCATGATGTATGATATGATTATAGAACCATTATACATAACATAGGATTGCTATATACATGTGATAAACAAGAAAATATGGCTATAGGTAGATGCATGGCCGAATAGCTTAAAGGTATGTAAATATTGATTTATAATGTACTTTGTACATATGATTACATTATGATTGAAAAGAGTAGTAATTCACATGATATGTGACATAAAGCATGGAATTAATGGTATAATATCTAAATTAAACATGAAGGATGAATAAGAAATACCCATATGAGTTTAGATAACCTAGTCTGGATAGGTTGACTGATCACTAGTGAGATTATCAACTGCTAGGGTACTTTGATGCCACCATATGGCCTACAGACTCAGATATGATGTGGGTGCAACCATGTAAGCCCTATTTGGATATTGCATATATACATGATGCGAGTGTAGCCACATAAACCCCATTTAGGTATTACATATATACATGATGTAGATGCAGCCGTATAACCCTCATTTAGGTATTGCACATATATATGATATAGATACAGTCACATCAGTGCCATTTGGGTATTGTACAGCCACATACATTATGTGATTATAATTTATAGGATGTATACATGCATGACCTCTATCGTTATAAATTATAGTATCATAGCATAGATGTAATGATTATGAGAAGTATGAATATTGTGTGCAAATGTAGTATTGATGTGTATAGGTATGCATATTTGTTAGTTAATGACTTACTTAATTGTAACATGATAACTACATATCTTATTTAGTTTTAAACAAGTGTACTAAATGTCATTGCATACATGATTAACATTTGTTATTTACATCATCCGAAGTTTTGAGTAATGTATAATTTGGGATATGAGCTTGTTAAATCCTATGTTTGGTTACAATATGATTCTTTTAAATTATCTATATTTTTATATCTAAATTACTTATAATGTTTAAACATATTTTGCATGTGATGCATGAATTATGTGTAAATAACTTATTAAACTTGGATATACTACTAAGTAATATTGCTTAGCACATTTTTCTTGTATTAGAGTTATGCAACAGAAGATTTTGATTACTTATAACTGAAGACTATGTGAAGCTATAAAAAGGGAGGCTATGATAGGATATAATTTTTATGTATAGTTCACTGATGTAAAATTTGAAGTTACATGTGTTATGTAAATATAAAGAGATATTCAGGCTATTAAGTTATATAGTGGTTTGTAATCTATTAAGTATGGTTCTATAATATTCTAAAATTTGCTTAGATTTATGATAATAGATGTATGATTGTGATGGTGGTGAGTCAATGGTAGATAAAGATTTAATAATTATTTTTGAGTTACATAATGATATATGATTTTATTGAGATAGTTTGAATATTAATGGAGATATTGAGTTGAGATGATGTAGCTTGGATGATATAAAGTTATAGAAGTGTTTTCTATATAGCTTTAAATTTGGAATAGTGTCATCGGACAATCGTTATACTATCGAATTTTTGACATGATGACACCAAATTGATTAAGTATACTATAAAGATAACAATAGATCAAGTTTCATTGTGTGTCACCTTTTATTCAAGTCTAGTATTGGAACGGGTGAAAGGTGTCACATCTTTACCCTATAAAACTTGGCTAATATAGTAAACTAACTTTTACTATCCTAAGTGTAATGCCCAAAAATCTCGAGATCATAAATAGTGAATCTCGAGGTCTTGAATAGTGACTTTTGAGAAGTGATCAAGGTTTTCTTTCCAATCAATAGAACATGTTATAAATAGGTTTTAGATGTAGTTTGACATAACAATAAGAACATTTGAATGGCGAATGACTGATAACAAGTGTGCTTATTAATAGTACCTTCCGAGGTGTGAATAGTATTTCCCGAGACCAAAGTTACACTAATGTTATAGGATGAAAAAATTAATTATTAAACTATTTTAGGCAAAGTTTGGAATTAAAATGAAGTCATTAAGATAGTTAAAAATAGAAGTAAAGTTTTTACAATGGTGTATTGTGATTAGTAACATAGTTAAAGCTGAACCATAAAATATTATGTTTATGCTCAAATGGACTCAGGGATGCCACATCTTGATACTCATATATTCTATAGAGTTCAATGGAAGTGGAATTGGAATTTTTGAAGCTCGTGGAAAATTTATAAAAATCAAATAAGAATAAATATATTGATTTAATTTGATATTTCTTGGTTTTTTAGCACGAATTTTTTAGGACTTTTGGATATTATTACAAGTGATTTATTGGGATCATAAATGTAACTCTTCAAAAATCCCAAGTTATGAATAGTACTTTTTGGGATGTGAATAGTAGTTTTTGAGACTTAGGTCATACTAATGAAATCGAATAAAAGTATTAGTCATAATATAATTTTGGGCAAAAATTTAATGAGTAAACGAAGTCATTTTGATGGTTAAAAAATGGCAGTTAAGATTTTAGAGCAGTGTCATGTGAATAGTGACCTAGTTTTAACTGAATCATAAAATATTTAGTTTTTGCTAAAAAAATTTTGGGATCAATACAACCTAATACTTAAATATTCAAAATAGTCCATTGGCATTGGAATTAGAATTTTTAAATATCAGGAAGTATTTTTCTTAAAATAGGGTTAAGATTAAAGTGTCATTTTAGTATTTTCCTTAGTTTTTGAGCAAGAGTTTTTAGAGGCTCTTGGGTCTTGGCGGGTATGATTTTATGGGATGTATATGGTGTTAAAAAGAGAATTTTATTAGAAGGAACATGTTAAAAGAAAGAGATTTTAAAAAAGGGTTAAAAAGAGGCTATTAGATCATTTTCAAAAGTAAATCACCAACATCCATTTACATGACCATTTTTAATAGTTAAAGTCTCTTCTTAAAAGAGTCAAAGGATGAATAGTAGCACATATTCTTTCTTTTTTCCTTATGTAGCCAACACCTCCCCCTCTTAAGCTCCTTTCCATTTTTTCTCTTATTCCTTTAATCTACCCCTCTAAAACTCCATTCAACACCTAAATCAAGTCCTCCAAGGTCCTAAGCACCTCTCTAAAGCAAGAAAACAAGGTTTCCATAAAAGATTATGGCAAATTGTCTAAGGAGTGAATAGTAACCCAAATTTTAATGGGTTAGTTTTTCTTTGATCCAACATTTTTTAAGGTCTTTAGGGTGCCCAAGAAGACTAATATAAGTTTGGATTTAATTTTAGAGCTTTGTATGATTTAATATAAATCTTGATATAAACTTTTCTATAATTGTAGAAAAAGGTGAACAAGGGAAGAACAAAGGGAAAGAGAAGGCTAATTAGTGTAAAAAGACTATTGGTAAGTGTAATCAATATCACATATGCATTGATTATAAGTTTTTTTTGAGTTAAAGTGATGAAATGTGTTTCTAATAAATGCTTATACTTATGTGTTAGTGAAATTGAGTTAATAAATATGCTATGGAGTTATAATTATTATGAATGGTGTATGTGAATGATGGAATAAGCAAGTTATGGTCTTTGTACAGTGGTGGCCAAACCCTTAGGGTATATAACTTAAGTGTAATTATATGTGCTAATGTGATATGAGTATGTATGAAAGTAATATAGCTATTAATAAATGTTATGAGCTTATAAAATAGTACATGATAGGAATGTAATAATTATGCTTTTGGATTAACTAAGTCTATATTGATCATGGCATGTAACAAGAAGTTATATTAAGACAAGTATTGTAGAAATGAGGAGATGTTGTCTTATATGCCTAAAATGAATCAAATATGCTTAAATAAGATTATGTGGAAATAAGAACTATAAGTAGGTTAAATAATAGCTAAGTAATATATTGATCATGTTTAATGTTGAATATGGATGAACATCTTTAAAAATGTATACTTGAGAAGTGATGATAAGTATGATCAAGTAATCATAAAGTGGTGATGTATTAAGCATATAATCAAATATGTAACATGAGTGTGTGAAATATGAGATTATGACATGTATACTAATCGAATGCTCCATAAAGAAACTAAATGATGTTTTATGCAACCTGACATGTGAGTAAGGATTTTAGAATGTAATTATTCTAAGTCTCTATTGAGAGCATATGTATATGTATGATATGTTGTAAAATGAAAAAAGAAGTGTAATATGTTGCTTAATCATAATGTAGTCGAATGGCCTAACTAGTGTACATGAATGTTGTTTTGATGTATATGGTTTATATGAAGTATATGGTCATGCAAAGATAAGCTATTTGAGCCATAAGAGAATGTGAATTATGTATGTAAGGTAGGTGATCATACTTTCCTTGTATTGACTATAAAGCATATAGTAGTGGTTATATGTATGATAACACAAATGACACTAATGAAGCGAAGTATTGTGATTGTTCTTATAAAGCCACATGGATGGCCAATTGAATTAAAGTATATAAAAAAACACTTAAAAAGGAGAAACATAAGTTAAGCTTGATTTTTTTAGCCCATACAAGTAAACAACCTAGATGCAATAGGTTGACTAGTCAACTAGGGAACATAGCAACTGTTAGGGTATATCTACACTTCTTGATGACCTTTAGGTCCAGTATATGACCTTTGGTCTAGTATATAACCTTCAAGTCTAATAGATAACCTTTAGGTCCAGTAGATAACATTCAGGTCCAAGATGGCCTCTATAACCTAGTAATCCTGTTTTCTAGTTTTGAGCTTTTGTCTTTGAGTATTGGTAAGGTTAAATAAACAATACGATGAGATTCACAATAATGACAATTATATGTAAATATGTGTACAATTTTAATAGCCTTATTAATGAACATCATGTATGTGATTTGTTGGCCTTATTCATATTTAGTATG
The DNA here is from genome assembly GCA_948208565.1 of Hura crepitans. Classification (NCBI taxonomy): domain Eukaryota; kingdom Viridiplantae; phylum Streptophyta; class Magnoliopsida; order Malpighiales; family Euphorbiaceae; genus Hura; species Hura crepitans. Next base: position 10,729 of record CANXYI010864795.1, read on the forward strand.
TTATCCAAATGATATGCCTATGAATGATACAGTAGTAGTACATGTGTATGTTGCTATGCCATAATTGTCTAAGTGCCCATGTGTAAATATGCTTAAGATGTAAGTAGTAATAGTATTTATATCTATGATTGTAACATGAATTGTTTGATTTTTATTTTGAGTATGCCTTTGATGTAAATGGGTACAATTGTATGAATACATGAGAACACATATATCATGTTGATTACACCACTAAGCTTTATGCTTAGCACATTATTGTTTTTGCAATGCATAGGTTAAAGAAGTACATATAAAAGCAAAAGCCTCGAGTAGCTATGTAGATAAAGATACAACATCTCATTTTGGTATATTTTGGATTTCTATTGTGTAAATTATGGGTTGTCATGATAGAAGTGCATTTATATGTTGTATAAAAGGGATTTATGTCTAAATTATTGTTTTGTAAGGTTTTGGAAACTTAATTGAATAACTTTACTTTTGTAATGTACATATAAACTAAAGATGTTAGATTTCATTATCTTATGCTTGAGATACATGTTTTGTGAAATAGTTGAGTTGAGATGTTTCGGTGGACTAAGAAGATTCCAACAGTTGAAATGTTGTTTGAAATGAGATTATAGAAGTGCTTTTGAACTTACAAGTACTATTCATTTTGGGATAGTGTCCTAATGCTGTTAAATTTTTGACACGATGATTCCCAAAACTATTTTACAACTTAAAAGTGAATTTTTCATTTAAGCAAGATTTTTAAAGTTTACATATAATCTAATGATTTCAAAAGTTTTTTTAATTTATTCGAGTTTTTAAATAAAGTAAGTTTGGATATCGATATGTGTGCTGCTTCTTATTTAGGTCCGGTGATCAGATCGAGTAAGGGGTATCACAATAAGACATGTTAATTGATAAAAGAAATTGGAAAAAGAAATTAAAGGAATTAAAAAGGGAAAACCAAAGAATAAATTGACCATTGGATCTTGATATGAACTAATCTTAACCTTTGGTTTAGAAGACTATATAAATCCAAGACAAAAGTCAAATGAAAGAGGAAAAAGAAGAAAAAATCAGCCTCTTCCTCTAAGAAGAAGCCGTCAGCCATGGCTGGGGAATTCAAGCTTTTAAGCTTGAATTCTTTTCACTCTAACCACCCATTATCCCACCCAAACTTCTTTTTAAACCCTTCTAAAGCCTTCTTAGGCCTTAAACATCAAAGAGGAAGTCTTATCTTAAGGAATTTTTATAGATTAAGAAATATGGTGAATAGTAGCCATTTGAGTGTAAGTGATTATTTTTGGAGTTTGATAATTTTTATGGTTCTTTTTGAAGTTCCAATAAGTATTTTATAAAATTAATTTTAGATTGGAATGTGTATTTATTTTTATATGAATTTTTATTATTGTATGGCTAATACGTGAGAGGAAGAAGAAGAAATGAGCAAGAGAGTAGGCAAAAGCAAAGAAATTGAGCTTAAAAGGAAGCTCTTGAGCTTAATGGTATGTGTATCTAATATCTTGAGTTACTAAAGTGTCTATGTTATGATGTCTATGTATAATATGTTTATGTATAAAGTGTGTGCATTGATAGATAATCACTCAATTGTTTATTATAAGTTGAATTGGTATATATGTTTACTAATTGCTTTTTTTAGTTGTATAAGAGTGACCTTTCTTACTAGATTGGAGGTTCGGACAAACATATTAGCCATGATACATCATAGTCCGCACGACATATGTCGGAGTTGTAATGAGTCTGCATGAACTTGATGACATAGAGACGTGACCAAATAGCTTACTCGCTATTTGTTTATTTGGTTTTGTATCTTTTATTTCTTTTAACTATTTTGGGTTGTAATAGGTAGATTAATAACTCATTTTACATGCCAAAAAGCCTAACTTCACATTAATAGTTTTCTTAATAAAAATGGTTTTTATTTTTCCTTTATAAAAGACACATGAAAATGTATTTTAATAAATGTCAATCACCTAGAGATGGG
>CANXYI010864929.1:0-14711 GCA_948208565.1 Hura crepitans
CCTTTAGTCATATGTCTATTAAATTCATATACGTTATGTTTTTTCCATGTTTTAATGTGGCTTATACAGTGTTTGTGTGACGTTACACTTGCGCATGTTTTGTATTGCATTATAAGTACTATAAGTTTTGCATTTTTTTATGTGTAAAGAAATGATAATGCGTGGTAATGATATGGCTCAATTGTAAGAGTTTATTCGATTTCGCCACTAAGTTACCTACTTAGCGCATTGTTTTCACTTGTGATGCGTATGTAAGACATACACTTGAGCTGAAGCCTCAAGACACCAAAACTATGAAGAGGAAGTTGTGCTTTTGGTATAGTTTTGATGTAAATAACTAGATTATGAACTGTATAGATTGTAAAAGAAGCACTCTTTTGTTGTAATGGTTAATTTATGGGCCTAAACTATTTGACTATAATCTTAAATATGTTTTATTTTTTTGTAACCTTAATTAAGCTCTTCTATATACTTTGAACTTATATGATATTTCTTCTTGAGGTTGAGATTGAGGTTTGTGATAATGTGTGATTTGGAGTGATCAGGAGGATCATGGAGATAGGAATTTGTTGAGAAATATTTTAGAAGTGCTTTTTGATTTTTAGGTTACTATTCAAATGCTGGGATAATGCTCGATACAGCCATTATGCTACCAAAATTTTGGCACGAGAATTCTCAAATTTGAATTTGTAACTTGATTTTTGAAAAGTTTTTGAAAATCCACATTTTTTGTTTTAAACAAGGTTTCTAAGAATGTTTTAAATAACATTTGATAAGTGGATTATCGAACATGTTATGGGCACACTGCTTTGTCAGGTTTGGCGATAGGCTAGTGACCGGACTAGGTAAGAGGTGTCACAACTACAATCACTTTATGAGATAAGAAATAATATTCTAATTTCTTAATCACCTAAAACATGGAAATACATGCCTTTTCTACCTCAGGGTATTTGAACTCATATGCTAAATACTTTCTACTAAGATAATAAACTGTATTTTCTACTCCTTTATCATCCTTTTGTGCGAGCATTGCTCCAACTAATTCTCTTTCTATCACTAGGTATAGTATATGCGGTTTCCCTATTTGTAGTGGTCTCGATATAAAAGGTGACATTAGATAAGCTTTGATCTTTTCAAACACCTTTTAGCATTTCTAAGTCAATTATGTAGGTTGATTTTTTCTTAACAGCTTAAATACTGGTTCACATATAAAGGTAAGCTTAACGATGAATCGTGAGATATATTGGAGTTTCCCTAAAAATCCTCTAGTCTCAACTTTAGTTCTAGGCATAGTCATGTCTTGAATGGCTTTCACCTTTTTAGGATCCATTTCTATGCCATATCAGCTTACTATATACCCTAAAAGTTTGCCTGAGGTGACTCCAAATATGCACTTCTTTAGATTAAGCCTTAAGTTATATTTCTTCACTCTAACCAGGAATTTTTATAAAGCTTTTACATATCCATCTCTAGTTTTGGATTTCATAATCGTGTTGTCCACATATACATATACATCTACTTCATTATCCATCATATAGTGAAATAAGGTAATAGCAATGCACTAATATGTGGCACCCATATTTTTAACTTTGAAAGGCATAACTCTATAGTAATATGTACCCCACTTAATGATAAAGGTAGCTTTTATTTTATCTAAAATCACTATGAGTATCTAATTATATCATTCCATCAACTAGTGAGTATATGGAATGTAAAGCAATATGGTCTATGTGCACATCAACATGTGGAGCAGGAAATCATCCTTGGGATAGACTTTGTTTAAGTCTCTATAATCTATGCACATCCTTACTCTACTATATTTCTTTGGTATTGGTACTATGTTGGCTACCTAAGTAGGGAATTCTACCACATCTAAGAATTTAGCCTTTATTTGCTTCTTTATCTCACCCTTGATTTTATTGACCCATTCTTATCTCATCATTTGAAGTTTCTGCCTTATGGGCTTGGCATAAGATAGTATTGGGTTATGTCTTAGTTTATTTCAGGCATATCATCATAAAACTAGGCAAACATATTTTCATATTTTCTCAAAACCTTTTCCATGGATTCTCTTTCTTCAAAGGATAAATTATGCATTAGTAATATGATTTCCTAAGTTAAATTTTGTTGTATGGATAGAGTTAGAATTGAATATGCTTATTTGATGATTATTATAAAATGTAATGCCATAAGGAAAGATGTCAAACAAGTAGGCAAAATCATAATTTACTTTATTGAATAATTATTATCAAATAATCTAATGCTAAAAGGAAATCTTCTAAAGTATTATCCACTGCATTATCTAATTTATTATTTATAAAATATTGAGCAAAGTCTCGAGAGCAATGATCACATCTAGAGTCAAGATTTCTTTAAGCTTTAGATTCTCCAACTTTAAGATTTCTTCTTTATTGCCCCTCAGTCTAAGCTCTTCTTTTCTCTAATCTGCTATTAGATTTGTAAAGATTTTAAAACTAGGTTTAAAGATGCCATTGATTTGTATTGGTTCGGGTGATCCAGTGTAAAAGTTGATACTACTAGTGAAGAAATCACTTAACTTATTCCCATGTCTTGGTAAATTGTCCCTCTCTTAGTATCCTAACCCTTACCAATACATTTGCCCTTTAAAATATAGGAATTTGATAATTCCTCTACCATTTTTTTACTTAAGCCCATTCTTGGAAAGAAGCCATATCTCTTCATAATGCTTGATACATAAGGAACCATCTCGTTTTCGTATGTTATGGCTACTTGGAATCCTAGCAATAGTAGTTGTTCTAAATTTAAGCTTGCAATGGTGCCTTCTATTGCTAAAGCTGCTACCTTTACTATCTCATTGTTTAATGGAAATTTGATCATTTGGTAGAGAGTATATGTTACTCTATTAAATTTATAAAACCATAAAGGTTCTAAGAGTGTAGCAAATGTTACACGCATATCCAAAATGGTAAAAGTTAACTCAATTCCAACTGGTCCCATTTTTAACATAGTGGTAATGGTTCCTTCATCATAATGCTTGGCATCATCATAAGTTCAAATTACATATCAAATACTTCTAAATATTCCTTCTTTAGGCTAAGGGATCCCATACGTTTGAAGGTATCACATTATGGTAGAACCATCATCACCATGGCACATATTATGTGTTTCCCTCTAACTTCATCTTGAATTTACAAATGCTTATTATGATCTCTTCTTTCCATTAGGAGATCTTTGTCAAACTATGAGATAAGGCTTGTAGTGTTGTTCACAATGAAATTAACTAGCTCTTCATGTGTGGCAATAGTTTTAGTGCATAGGGAGTCCAAAGCCTTTACTAAAGCTTCCCTATGCTTCCTGGAGGCCATAAAAAGGTCTCGGACACTTACATATGCTTAAGTCTTTTTGAGCTATCTTAAAACTACATCTTCTTCCTCTTCCCTTAATGGGAAGTTTTCTTTTATAGCTTTTTTAATCTCTTTCCTTCTCATTATGAAGTTTCCAACTTTGAGTGACACCTTATACTTCAGTAAGTTATTAATCACTTATTACTTCCTAAAAGTTAGTTGTTTCTTCTTCATCACTATCTTAAATGTTGAGTTGTAATGTAGATACTTGATTTTCTCCCACTTCAACAAATGAATCTAATATTAGTTTTTTTGGCAAATCAAAGATAATCATTAATACATCTTAAAAAGTCAAAGATTAGGTAATAGGTTGTTCTTTGCACTAAGAGATTTTTTGCTTAGGTCAGCAAGAGTCCCATTATGTATTAAGTCTTTAAAAGACATGGCATAGATGAATACAACTATCAGTGTTATGCCATTTGCCTTAATGATACTTGCAATAAGCATTTAGGTCCCACTTAAGAGGTAAAGGATTTGGTGGTGGTCTAAGGACAAGTGGTGTGATTAGAACTTTTTCTTTAAGTTTTTATAAGACTTTAGATAATGGCTTTCCTAAGTCTGAGAACTTGTGATTTCTCACGACACAAATATTAACCATTTTCTGATTAAAGGTTTTGGACCTCGAATTACTCTTCTAGTTTTGCTTGTTTCTAGTCTCTATGTTTTGAACCCTTAGAGAAATATTATAAATGTATGAAAATTTCTTCAAATGAACATGTTGTAGCTTATTAGAGATGTATGGAAGTGTACATTCCATTATAATTCTTACTTGCTCTTTTTTTAAATGTAATACTTTCATTTAATCTGCTTTATTTCTCTATCTTAGTAAAAAAAAAAGTCAAGAAGCTTTCATTTGATTTTTGTTTTTTAAGTTTAAGGTCATTTAATAAAATCTTAATTTTGGTATTAAAAGCATATTATTTAGTGAATGCTCTAACTAACTTCATCCAATTTTGAGTAATGACCTCATCTAGCTTATGGAACTATTTTACCAATGCTCCTTCTAATGATAAGATTAACAGGTTGCAATTTGCCTTTCACTTAGGCTAGTAGTGCCCATTATGGTAGCATATTGTCTGATGTGCATTTCAAGGTCTCCCTACCCATTAAAGTTTAACAATTTAGGCATTTTAAACTTGCTTGCAGTCCTAATTCACCAAATATAGCAAAGGATTCAAGTCTTCTAATGCAATATTTTTATGACTTTGGACTAATTTTTTAATCCATTTATTTCATTCAAGTCAGTGCCAATAATATTTTGAAAAGTATGATATTACTTCTCCCTAGTGAAGTCACCACTCAGTACAAATCGAGAATCATTGAACTAGGTGAAAATGTTTTAACCTAAGATAGGGACCAAGCCATTAATCATTAAAGAACTGGATTCATGTTTGACACTTAATAATCATTACATCTACTAATTAGTATGCGCTTTTCATATTGAGTAGTGAAACCATGCTTTTCTAATGAAATACAAATTCTTAAGATCTGACATTCACATTAAACACATAAATGATAAAATTGTAATAAAATAAAATAAAAAATTGTGATAAAACATGATATAGCTTTTTTTATCAATGTAACTACTTCAATATGCAATATAATTCTCATATAATCATACCATTATTCCTATATGAGTTGACAAACATGTTAATATCTTTAAAATATATTTTAAACAACTTTTGCCATGCAAAATTATAAGAACAATTATTAAAATGATTTTTTATGAAAAAATAAGATATATTTCATGAGAAACATGATGTTGATGCAACTAAATCGATAAGCATAATAAAACAAGTTACAATGATGAAGAAAACAAGACATGGCCTTGGGACTTACTAATTATGAATCTTTAAGCTAACAAACAATTTGCTATGGAAAAATACTGAATTTATGGAAAAAAAACCCTTCCACAGATGGAATAATCTCACTCTAACAACTCTCAAACCTTTCATAATATTCTAAATATATCAAAATATTTCTACTGCTAAATAACTTAACTGAAGTTCTTAATAATCTCAAGAAAACACTTTAATTGAGCAATCTTTTGAATTTCTTATTTTTTCCTCTAATTCCCTTGATGATGATATATAAAGACTATTTATAGGTATAAATTCTACGGTGTTTCACTCTATTTTCCAATCTACTTTTGATAAATAAGTCGATCAGAACAAGCTTAGTTTTATTCCATCTAAATCTAGGCTTTTAGAGACTAGGTATTGGATTTAGAACACAATTATGTAATACTTATCAACTCTTAAAAAGAAGTGTTGCACAATTATTCAAAATAATTGCATCAAAAAATAAACTATTGCATAATGGTTCTCTTGCTACATAGAGATTTTGGTGCTTTTTTGTCTTATAAATAGGATCTATTCACTTTTATTTCTTTCATTGGGGATCATTTCTAAGTGTTATAAGTAACCTGTATCCATTTTTTTATGCCCGCCACTCATTCCATTCACCGAACTAAATAGCAGATGTGTATAATGTAAAATAGTATCCCAAATCCATACATAAAAACCCAACCTAAACAAAAACTTTTTAGTACTTAAGACATTTTTTAAACATAAAAGATATAAAAATGTGAAAACAGTTTTGGCATGCATTACGAGGTAACTAGTGGGGTCATTATGTCAAAATTTTGATAGCATAACGACTATACCAGGATACTTTCCCAAATAGTACCTGCTAAGAAAACACTGCTATAAATATGGCACAATAGTTTCTCAACCACCTGGGTCCTCCTGACCCAACAAACTCATCAAAACAACATATCACATACAACGGAACCCCAAGCTCATAAAAACATTATATAAAAACTCAATAGGGCCTCAGGCACCCTTAATAGCACTCTTCACATGCAAAAGCAATATATATCATGCAAGTCATGCAATGTAATTTAAAACATTGTATTAAAGGTTTACAAAACCATATATAACTTAGAGTTACAAAACCAAACTGATTTACATAGATTAGGCCCAATCCATTTATTAAATCACAAGAGTACTATAAATGTTATTACATCATTATACATTTACAAGAAAATAAAATATACCGAAAGGGCAATTCATCGCATCTCCTATGGTGTAGAGGCTTTAACTCTAATCTATATTTCTCTTCAACCTATGCATTGCAAAAACAAGTAACACATTATACATAAAAGCTTAGTGGTGTAATCATTTTAAATGGCATAGTTATATTAATTCGATCATGCATTGAACATACATTGGCAATAATCAGTATATTGAAATAACTACATATTATGCTACATACAATAAATATGTGATATATCATATACATGATCCTATACAACATAGAGCAAACAACATGCTTAAGGATATGATCATTATACATTTAGCATAACAATGCATATATCATACTTTATTTTCATGCCATGAAAACTAGATTATGTGACAAGCTATATCACTTCATCATTAACCTTAATATTTATTAGTTCAATTGTTTCCTTTAATATCAATACAACTATAAAATGCTAGATAGTAATAGTGTCATGCTCGAAGGCTCACGATATCATACCCAAAGGCTAGTGCTTGTCAGCACAACAAAGTGACCCGTAAGTCTTATGCCCGAAGGTATGCTAGCAGCTGCTAATATCCTAGTTGATCAATCAATCTATCTAAACCGATTTGTTTAAGTGTATAGGCATAACTAAACTAATCATGTTCTACTATTTTAGTTATTATAAGCAAAGGTAGCAATTATTGCTTATTTTAACCTAGGCATCACGGGTTCATACCTATCACTGTGTAGCCATATCACATAGGCCAATAGCATATAACAAGGCATGTAATTCACATCCATGTTATTACCATGAAAAGTGAGTTATGTAACCAACTTAGACTTATCTACATACATATGCACTAACACATGCATTACCATCACATTAATGCTATACTCAAGTATAGTCAATCATTACTCACTCAATTGCATGGCTCGAGTTTCACGAATAGATAATTCAAGTATATAGCAATAATTTAGGCAAAACCACTTATCAAGGCTCACTATAGTGGTTACACGGCTTAATCACGTCATGATACCAAAAATACATGTCATATCATATCTTCGTGCTTCATAAGCATGCATTTAAATTACCTAATATAACATAATTTAGCTACTTAGCGTATCATACGCGAATTACATGACTACCAAAAATCACATATGAGCATGACACTTATAAGTTACATCTAGTCAACATTTATAGCATTCCTATGTACATTACAATGCATATGTCACGTAGGTTAGGGATTTATCCATCTTATTTACATTATGGTCTCATTACGCCAAAAATGACATTTGCTAATATTATGTTTTAAACATAGCTCCTGTCATGTGCATTTAGCATTACACGAGTCCAAGTGGCATTCAGCCACTCTCAAAGTCACACACATGCACATAAATCTCCATACAATATTCATTATGCCATTAGCATTCCATAAACTATGTAAGTACACATGATGCCTTACATATGGCATAAATACACATACATGCACATACACCTTCTTAAGGCCATTCAGCCTCCATATATGCACACACATGGCCTACATTAACTCAAACTTAGCATACATTACACAATTTAAAATCTCAACCATTTATATTACGTTAAATTCTAATAATTGCATTAAAAGCAAAATATCACATATTATGTCAATTTACACATAAACTTATATTCATGAATTTTAAGCATATTAACATGATTACACATACTTAATGACATTGTGTGGTATGCCCGAAGCCATCTTACACCTTTCCTTTGCCCTGGGAATCACAAATTGACATTTTTCCTGAACGAAAAATGGTCACTATTCACCTCAATTTCTCCATGCGATTTCTCCCGAACCGTTCCACTAAACGAGGTGATTTTAGTGTCTATGGAAAGCTCTTGACACGAGTTTTCCATCTATTATAATTTTTAGAGGTGGGTGAAGCCAATTGAAGAAGAAAAGAGAGGAGAGGAGGATATAGAGAGTTGTCAACCAAAAAGAGAAAAAGAAAAGAAAAAGAAGAAAGGAAAAGAAAAAAGTGAAAAAATAAAAGAATTATTGGTATTTATACTTTTAAAAAATTTTAATTTTCCTTTATTTTGAGTTTATTTCCACCCCTCATAAGAATCCAAATTTAACAATTAACACCTCCAAAAATTAGATAAATCTGGGTTCTATAGATCACCAAAATCTCGAGTTCGAAAAACAAAGGGAACTGAGAAAAACAACATAATTACTCAATTAAAAATTTCAAAGAATTACTTCTCAATATCTAAAAATTCTTATTCCAATTCCATTAGACTTGTTGAAATATTTAAGTATCAGGTAGTATAATTCTTAAATTATTTTGAGCAACTTTTTATTTATTTTATGGTTCAGCTTTGCTTGTGGCACTATTCATAAGATGTTGCTACAAAATCTTGTTTATTATTTATAGCCATCCAAATGACTTCGGATTGACTTTAAACTTCACCCAAAATTCCCTCATAATTATTACTCCCTAATGGACTACTTAGTGCAACTCAAATTTTGAGAAACACTATTCATCCCTAGAAGTACTATTCACGAGAGTCGGGATTTTCGGGTCGTTACAATCTAAAACCTATTTTAACTCTTCGCTTCCTTAGTGACAAAATGACCGTTTTACCATCGAGGAGGAACTTCCACTCTTTTAGTGTTCTCTTTCATAAAGGCATTCATTTACTTGAGCTATACCTCTAGTTATCATCATTAGGCTCATAAAGACTTTAAAGCTAGTTCTTATAACATGTATTTTTCTATAAGGAAGTTTTTAGGTAGTGCTCTCAATCAGTAGTTATGTTGCTAGATTTTGGAAAGATAACCCATTTATAGCAAAGGTTTTAAAGTATCAAAATGTTTTAAAAATGTAACAAGTGATTTTCAAGAAAATGAAAATGAAAATTTTTGACACATTTTTATAAAAATGTATAGTTGGTTTTACATCACCTTACTCGATTTCATTGTAGATTAGATAAAGTGGTGTGTGTTGCGTGTATCTTAAAAAAAGATCAAGTCTTATTGAGCAAAACTAAGGAGAAGCCAACCCAACAATTTTGATGTGGTAATGTCATTGTGTAGCTAAAATTTAAGGTATTAGGTTTTTTTGCCATCCCTTTATTGTTATTATAATTATTAAGTACCAACTTTTCTACTTCTTAATTTTTTTCTTTTTTTTTCTTTTTTACAAAAGGTGGAAATTGTTTATGCTTTTTTTCATACCATACTCTACTCTTTTATATTATTATTATTATTATTATTATTATTATTATTATTATTATTATTATTATTATTATTATTATTATTATTATTCAATCATAGAATTTATTTATTTATCTATTATTTTTAAGGAATCACTTATTTAAATTAAGTTAATGTTTCCTTTATCAAAATATTTATTTTTGCAAATTAGTATTGTTGAATCTTAAAAGTGACACTTTTTGATTAACTAAAAACTAAACTTTAATTTAAAATCACCTTATATAAAAAAAAGGTTTAAAATTTTAGAGCATTACAACTCCTCTCGCCCCTCAAGAAATTTTGTCTTGTAATTTTCTATCACAAAGACTAAAAAAGATAGTTGTACTAGATTTTCATATCTTCCTCATTCTCCTAAGTCACTTATTTGTCTAAATTGTTCCTCCATAAGACTCTAACCAAAGGAATTCTTTTATTTCTTAAATCCTTTACTTTGAAAGCCAAAATCTTGATTAGTTCTTCATCCTATTTAAGGTTATATTAGAGTTCGATCGAGTTTTTAGGTATTAAATGAGTAAGGTTTAATTGATACATCATTAGCATATATATATGAAACACATTGTATATCTTAGCTAAGTCTGGGGAAAGAGCAAGCTTGTAAGCTACTAAACTAACTCTCTTCAAAACCTCATAAGGACTAATGAACTTAAGATTCAACTTCCCTTTTCTCCCAAATCTCATTATCTTCTTCCATTGAGAAACCATTAAAAAACACTTTATCACCCACATTATACTCAGTCTCTCTCCTCTTTAAGTCCATATATGATTTTTACCAATCTCTAGCTATTTTTAACATATTTTTATAATTTTGACCTTTTCTTTAATTTGTTGCACAATTTTAGGCTTGAGTAACTTTTTTCTCTTACATCATCCTAATAAACAATTGTTCTACACCTCTTACAATACAATGCCTTATGTGGAGTCATAATAAAATTAGAACAATAACTATAATTGTAAGCAAACCCTATTAATGCCAAGTATCTATCTCAGTTCCCTCAACTCTAGACACAAGCCTCATTATGCCCTCCAAAATCTAAATAACTCTCTCATATTGCTCATTGGTTTGATGATAAAATGATGTACTACAATTCAAATGTATGCCTAAAGGTTTCTAAAGATTGCCCTAAAATCTAAAAGTAAACCTTAGGTTATGATAGAAAATAATGGATACTAGCGCTACATACAAGTTTATAATCTCCTACACATATAAATCTATGAACCTATCCAATGAGTAATGCATTTTAATTAGGGAAAAGTGAGCAAATTTTGTTAATCTATCAATAGTAACCCACACTATTTCTTAGTTTCTCTAAATACGAGGTAACCTAACCATAAAATCTATAGTTATCATCTCTCACTTCCATTTTGGAATAGATAAAGGCTATATAGTACCTACAAAGCATTGATGTTCTTCTTTCAATTGTTGGCACACCAAGCATTTGACACAAATTCTTTTATGTTTATTTTTATGCCTTATTATCTTTTCATATTTCTAACATCGTCCACTAAATTTTTAGTTACATCATCTTTCTTTTTTGCTCCTTATCTTTATTTACCAAAATTGGTCTTAACAACATCTAAGTTAATGGTGTGCCTTGATCTCAACTTCTAACCTAACATTCAAAGCTCTTAAATCAAGTAGTAGAGGTAAAGGACTTGTAATTAAACCAACCATAGACTTTTTGCTTAAAGCATCAACTATAATATTGGATTTACTTAGGTGGTGATCGATTGGCAATCATATTCTTTCATTAATTCTAGCCATCTCCTCTTCTACAAATTTAACTTTTTCTATGTTACCAAATACCTCAAGCTTTTATGATTAGCATATATCTCACACTTCTCACCGTATAAGTAATGATGCCATATTTTTTATGCAAACACTATAGTAGCCAATTCAATATCATGGGTAAAATAATCCATCTAATGTGGTTTTAACTACCTAGAGGCATAGTTATCACCTTGTCCTGCTATATTAACACACAACCCAGACCCTTATGTAAAGCATCATTATAAATAGCACAACCTGCTCTTTTTATGGGAGGAGTAAATATTGGTGCTTTTAGTCCTTAAGTTAATAAAGCCTTTAATTACTCAAAAATCTCAACATTTATCATTCTAGATAAATTTTGCATCTTTTCTTAGTAGTTTGGTCAAGAGCAAAGTAATCACAGAAAATCCTTTCACAAATCATCTATAGTAACCAACTAATCCCAAAAAGCTCATCATTTTGATCACTTTTTAAAGAGGATGCTAGTTCATAATTGCTTTCACCTTATTGGGTTCAACTGTAACACCTTTTATAGATATTATAAAACCTATGAAAGAAACTTTGTCTAATCAAAAATCACATTTAGAAAATTTGGCATAAAGCTTAAGGTTTGCAATACTACCATTAAATGTTACTCTTATTCTTTTGTGGTCTTCGAGCATACTAAGATGTCATCAATGAAAATTACTATGAATTGATGAAGATAAGCTCAAAAATTTTTATCCTTAAGGTTTATAAAGGCTATAGGGGCATTTTTTAACCTATGGCATCACTAAGAGTTCATAACATCTATATTAGATCCTAATGTAGTCTTAGAAACATCATCTCCCTTCACCTTCAACTATTAATATCCAAACCTCAAATCAACCTTCAAAAATTTAGTTGCAACCTAGAATTGGTCAAACATGTCATTAATCCTAGGGTATAATTACCTATTATTGATTGTGACTTTATCTAACTGGTGTAATCTCTACATAGCTTGAGTATACCATTCTTCATTTTCACATATAGCACTAGACTAGAGACACTAGGTTGAATAAAGCCTTTGTCAAACAACTCCTATAATTAAGTTTTTAATTCCTTAAGTTTAGTTAGTGCCTTCCATAAAGAGCAATAAAGATGGGTGCATTGCTTAGTAAGACATTGATATCAAATTTCATATCTCTATTAGGTGGCAAACTAAGTAAATCTTTTAGGAATACATCAAGAAATCACACAATATAGGGATGTCCTTAATGTTTAAACCTTTCAAATGTGTGTCCTCCATATGCACTAAATAGGCTTGGCATCTTTATTGAATCAACCTTTGAGTTAAAGTAGTAGAAATAACACAAAGAGGATTTAGATGTTTTTCCCTTTGAATTAATAAGAAAGTAAGCATAGGTCTTTCATAATTAACTTACTTCTTATAATAATCTACTATTGCTTTATGTCTAGATAAGTAGTCTATTTCTAAGATAACATTATAGTCTTCAAAGTACAATAAAATCAATTAACAACTCTTGACTTTCTAATTTAATGGCATAATGTCTTTTTTACTACCAAAGATCATCCTATAGGACTACTAAATAATACATCATAATTACGCGATTGGCACTTCAAAGATATACTTAATTTAGCAAACAAGTAGGAATAAGTAGATTTAAGATCAATCAAAGTTAAGACATTGATATCATAAAGTGAGAAAGTACTTGAGACAACATCTATTGTATCTTACTCCTTTCTCCATCTTAATGCATAAAATTGAGTTGTTGTTTGAGATCTACTACTCCGATTAAAGCCACTTATTCTAATACCACAACCTCTACCATTAGGCCTGCCCCTTTATAACTGCTTTTGAATAGATGTTTTAGTCTTAGGGATTTAAGTGTTGTAAGCCTTAAGACAATCTCTTAACTAATGATCCTTACTTTCATATCTAACATAAGCTCTAGTTTATCTCTAACACTTACCCCTATAAGGCTTGCCACAAGTATCACATCTAGAAATCCTAGCCTAACTCTTTTCTACCTTTTCTATAAACAACATTGGTTGTAAAGGTAGTTTTACTAGCATATCACTAATGATCACTTTTTTTGGCTTCATTTCCTTGATTAGAATGGTAAGAACTATGTTCACCTCTCTTAGAAGAATCAGCCTTTTGGTTAGGTCTCTTAAACTTAGACTCTCACTTTGAAAAGGCTTCTTTCTCACACTTTTATACTCTTAGGACAATAGACACAAGCTTGGAGAAATCTTCATAATGTAAAGTGGTGACTCATATTTTAATAGTTAGATTTAAACCTTTTTTAGACCTTATGCACTTATCTCTCTCCTTTATGATTATGCCTTTAGCATATCTAGTCAACTAGGCAAACATCAATTATTATTCAGTCATAAACATGCCTCTTTACTTTAGGTCAATAAATTCTATCTACTACTCATCACAATAAACTAAAGGAACATATTTAGTAAGGAATATTATCTTAAAATTAGTTTAAGTAAGCTTAGGATGAGTATCATGACCCCTTAGTATATTGCTCCAACATATAAAATCATTATCATGAAAAAGGGAGAAATAACATAATTATAATTTTTTAGCATCATTGCATTATATTTGTCCAAAAACCCACCCTTTACTCTCTAGCCATATCTTAGCCTTAGAGGAATTAATAGTTTAATGGAATTTTTATACCTCTAACTTTAAAACCCTTTTAGAAACCTTTGAATCATAGTTGTTTGTATTTCCCCTAACTATAGCTTTAAAAATATTAGCCATTTATAGAAGTGCTAGAACTAATGTAAGACTAATAGCATAAGCCTATTGGGCTAGCTAGGTACAACCCTTATTTCATTGTTATTTCCTAATTTAGGACCAATTGGATCATTAGACCCATGTTATCCTTCTTAAGATTTTTAATTCTCATGAACATTATTTAAAGCTAAATGACATTTTGAAGCCATAGTTATAATCTATATTCAGAGAAGATCACAAGATGTTAAGGCATGTACTATAAAGCATACATGTGCAAAGAATGTAAAGATTTAAAATAGAGTGATTAACATGTAAAAAATTGCACATATAAGTATAGTAACACTATATTTCTAGAATTATAACTAAGCTTAGATACCAAAAAATATGTCAATCCTAAAACCTAATACATTTACTATTTTACCCTTTTATTAAATCTCTAAAAACTTAAAATAATTAAACTTGTTTGTAATAGCAAAAAAATATTAATATTTTACATCATTATGATTTATTTATATAATCTTTTATATTTAACTTTGTAC
>CANXYI010864988.1:0-17277 GCA_948208565.1 Hura crepitans
CTAGTTCATTCCTAACCCAAGTCTATCTGAGCTTATGACCCATTAGATTTTAGCCTAAAATAATTTATTAGTTCAATTAAATTTTGTTATTAAGTCATTTTAATCATTTTATGACAGTTAAAGTTTCATGACCAGTACGCCCCTTCTTAGGCCTCATGAAGGTGACCTAGCACTCTGAGGACACTTTTTGAGCCTCAGAGGTACCACTCATGGAGCCTCAACTTATGGGTGTCATGATTCTTCCCCTCTTATGAAATTTCATCCTTAAAATTACCTAATGTATACAAATATGGGTATTATGCCTTTATATACTCCTCAACTTCCTATATAGCCTCTTTCCTATTATGATGTTTCCATAACACTTTGACTTGTGGTATAACTTTATTTCTCAATTGCTTAACTTCCCTAGCTAAGATCTATACTGGTTTTTCTTCATAGCTCAAAGCTAACTAGACTTCAATCTCCTTTATTGAGATCACATATGAAGGATCTAATTTGTATCATTTAAGCATAGATACATGGAATACATCATGGATATATTGTAATAGGCGGCAAAGATAGCATGTAAGCCAGTGGTCTTACCATTTCTATGATTTCATTAGGACTAATAAATCTAGGACTCAATTTCCTCTTTTTACCAAACCTGAGTACCTTCTTCGATAGTAACACTTTCAAGAACACCTTTTCACCCACTTCATACTCAATGACCCTTCATTTCAAGTCAATAAAAGACTTCTATCTATTAGTGGTAGCTTTTAATCTCTCTCTAATAATGTTGACTTTATCCTCTATATCTCTAATAAGATTAATACCCATAGTTATACTTTTACCAACCTCACTCCAACACAAAAGAGTTTTACACCTTCTGCCATATAGTGCCTTATAAGGTCCCATGCCTAAAATGGCTTAATAGCTGTTATTGTATGCAAATTTAGCTAAGGATAAGTACTAGTCTGAGCTATTTTTGAACTCAATAGCACAACTATGTAGCATATCCTCTAACACTTGTATCACCCTTTTTGATTATTCATCTATTTAAGGGTGGAAAGCTATACTATAGGTCAATCTAATACCCAAAGCTTCATGTAATTTTTTCTAGAACCTGGAAGTAATCCTAAGGTCTCTATCAGAAATAATAGCCACTGGCACACCATAGAGTCTAACAATTTCATCTATATATAGTTTTGCCAATTTTTTTAGGGAATAATCCATTCTGATAGGCATAAAATATGTTGTCTTGGTTAGTTTATCTATAATTACCCACACAACATCACATTTGCTTTTGGTAATAGGTAGTCCCATTACAAAATCCATTATAACCTTTTCCCATTTCAATTTTGGTATTGCTATATGAAGTAGCAATCTAAAAGGAACTTAATGCTCTGCTTTTACCTATTGACCTATCAAACATCTAGCCATATATTCTGCTAGATCTCACTTCATCCCTAACCACCTGTAATGAGGTCTCAAGTCTAAATGCATCTTTATACTATCAGGGAGCATTGAATAAGGAGATTCATGTGCCTCCTTAAGTATTTGTAATCTTAGGTCATCTATACTAGGTACACATAGCCTACTATGGTAGTACAGATATCCACCTTCACTCAGTTCAAATCTTACTACCTTCCCCTCTTTGACTTTACTTAAAATCCGTACCAACTGTTCATTTTTAGCTTGTGCCTATGTCTGGTTTAATCTATAATTCTACCAAGATGGCATCTTCCTTTGTATACCCTAATCTGACATTAATGGCTCTCAATGTCACCATGAATTTTTACTTAGTGCATTTGTAACAACATTAGCCTTTCTTAGGTGGTAATCTATTAGACAATCATAATATTTTATCAATTCTTGTCACCTTCTCTACCTCAGGTTTGACTCCTCTAAGGTAAAGAGATATTTCATGCTCTTTGTGATCAGTGTAAATATATCATTTCTCATATTATAGGTAATGTCTCTTGATTTTTAATTCAAAAACAAAGGCAAGTAACTCCAGATCATAAGTAGGGTAGTTCCTCTTATGTGCCTTCAGCTATCTCAAAGTATAAGCTACTACTTTTCCTTCATGCATGAGCACATAACCCAGTCCATTAACTAAAGCATCATTATACACAACAAAATCCTTTCCCGATCTAGGTTGAATCAAGATAGTAACTATAGTTAGCATCTTCTTCAACTTATCAAAACTTTCTTCACATCTTACATCCCATTCAAATTTGACATTCTTTCTAATTCACCTTGTCATAGGCACTGCAATCATGGAAAACTCATTCACAAACCTCTTGTAATACCCAGCCAATCCTAAGAAACTCTATATTTTTGTCACATTCCTTGGAGGTTTCCATTTTAACATTGCATTAACCTTGCTAGGGTCAACCTTGATACCTTTTGCTAATACTATATATCCTAGGAAAGCCACTTTATTTAGCTAGAATTCATACTGACTCAACTTGGCATACAATTGTTTCTCTTTCAGAGTCTATAGCACAACTTTGAGATCCTATTCTTATTTTTCTCTAGCCTTAAAGTACACCAGAATATCATCAATGAACATTATCATAAATTGATCCAGGTATGGTTGAAATGCCCTGTCTATTAGGTCTATAAAAGCTACTAGAGCATTACTAAGTCCAAATGGCATCATTAAGAACTCATATGCCTATATCTAGTCTTAAAAGTAGTTTTAGAAATGTCAGCCTCTTTAATTCTCAACTGATGGTACCTTGATCTCAAATCTATCTTGGAAAAGATATCGGCACCTCAAGGCTAATAAAAAAGATCATTAATTCTGAGCATGGGACATTTATTTTTCACTGTCACTTGTTTAACTATTTGTAATTAATACTCAACCAGAGTGACTATTCTTTCTTCTTTATAAAGAGCACAAGTTCTCCCTAGGGTGAAGTACCATGTCTGATGAAACCATTTTCTAATAAGTCTTACAATTGCACTATCAGTTCCTTCAACTCAATAGGTGCCATTCTATAGGTAGTAATGGATACAAGAGAAATACTAAGATACACCTCAATTTTAAAGTCAAGTTCCCTCTATGCAGGTAATCATGGCAACTAATTAGGAAACGTAGTAAGTAATTTAAAAACTATTGGAATCTATTCAAGGCTAGGTGTTAAAATATTAGTGTCAATGGCATGGGCTAGGTAGGCCTCCCAGCTTTTATGAATGAGTTTTCTTATTGTAACAGTTGAGATGAGATTATTTAAAAAAACTTCTCTCACCCACAATTGTCACTTCTTATCCCTTTATAATATAGAGGGTTAGTTTTTTGTGTTTACAACCAACTACAACCTGGTGTCTAAATAACCAATCCATTCCTAAGATAACATCAAATTCATGAAAGGGTAGTTCAATTAGATTAATAGGAAACAATTGTCCATAAATCACTAATGGACAGTATCTATACACTTTGTTCACAGTCACACTCTATCTAATGGGATTACTGACTTGAATATCAAGGCTTACAACTTTAGGTTAAAGCCTACATGTTTAGGTTCTAGTCCTTTATCATGTGCTTGTGGAGTGCATATATAAGAATGAGTAGATCCTAGATCTATTAATACCAAAACTAGAACATCAAATAATTATAAAAAGTACCAGTAATGACATCTAGAGCTTTGACTTCTTCATAAACCCCAATTGTATACTATCTAGCTAGGGCATGGGCTTTTGACCTTATCCCCTTACTACTACTACTATGCTGATCACCTCTAGGTTATCTCTGCACCTTACTTTAAGGTGCTACTGATTGTCCATCACTAGGGACACTCCCCATTATAATCATTTTTAGACCCATAGATAAAACATCCCCATGTCTTAGCCTATCTATGCTGACCCTAATATCTTCTATTACACATGACACAAGTTAGGGGTGTGTTTCTAACCCTAGTTACTACAACACTAGTAGTTGGCTATGATGGTCTAGGCTTGGATACTGATGCTTGTCTAGATCTTTATGGTTGAAGTGATCTATTTGTTTGATACACTAGATGATATTGAGTTTCTCTCTGCCTTTTACTAGCACCTAGGGCTAAACTTGATTGCCCTGTAGAGAATTATCTCTTTCTTTTGAAAACCTCTCTTTTCCCTTATGCCATTTCCTCCATGTCATATGCAGCTAATACCAGAGCTAAGAAATCTCTAATTTTCGTAATAGATATTTTCATTCTCAACTCTACATTGAGACATTTTTCAAACCTCTTACATTTTTCTTCCTTAGTAGGAAAAATTTCTTTGCATATCTATTGAGTTTGGCAAAGTCTTTCTTGTACTCAAACACTAATCTCCTACTCCTATTTCAGCTCAAAGAACTCCTGCCTCTTATTATCTTTATATGATTTAGGTATATATCTATTTTTGAACTCTTTCTGGAAGAACTCCCAAGTAAGGTTTGCTAATGTCTTTCTTTTTTTAGTAGTGTCCTAATAGTGGAATACGTCTTCTTATAGAAGAGAGGTAGTACACTTTAGACTCTTCTCCTCTGTATATTTTAGCTATTCCAATATCCTCAATATCCTCTCTAGCCAGTATTCTACTTTTGTTGCATCATCTTTTCTATCCCCTAAGAAGTTTACAATCCCTATTTTCTTTACATTTTTAGGTATGTCTTCCGTAATGCAATTAGGGGTGGAGGTGGAGGAACTAGAGATGGTGGAGGAGGTACTACTACTGTGGTATGTCTGAGCAAATCCACTATTTATTGTAACAATATCAGGGATGCTTAGGTTTATGGTTGTGTTTGAGGTTGAGGTTAGTATGTAGCATCATTAGGCTTAGGTGTGGCTATACCACCTGCTCCTGGTATTGTGGCAGGAGCATAACTGACTACTTCTTTTACTCGTTCTTCTAGTGCTTTATCACTGATCTTTATTAACTACAAAATATACAAAACCTATCAGCCTCATTGCAATGTAGTATATTAGAAAAAACAATTCCTAGACACTAGCACTCTTGTAAAATACCTAGGACAATTTAATCTATGCTCTGATACCACCTAATGTGACACCCCTTACCATATTCCTAGAGAAACCCTGTAGGTGATTTAATTTCCACTAGGCCACCCATCCTAAAACTTCTTTAAACTCTCACTCCTTAAGAATTATAGATTATTACTTATTTTGATAGATACTACTTAAACTCTTTGTCTATCACCGCTATAATACTATTCAGGGTATATTTAATCCTAAAATCAACTCAACAGTTTATTATAAATTCTATAAAAAATTAGGTAGCATAACGGCTACCCGAGTGACATTCTAAAAATTTTGACATGTTAAAAACACTTCTAATAACCTTAATCACTATTCCTATCACCCTTTGGACCCTTCTGGTTCATTATCATCAATATATCATCCATAATATTCCATTATTGTATAGAGGCCTCAGGCCCAAAAAAAACCAAAATCATATAGAAATTTAACTATTAAAATCCTTAAGCCTGTTTATATACATCACATGTTTAACATAAAATTTTAGACACTAATAGCTTCTAAGCTTGCTAAAACTAAAACTTATAGTATTTACTTAAGTGCTTACTAAACCATTTAAAATACAATATCTTATACCCTTTAATGCCTCTGCTACTATACTACACAAAACTTGAGGCTGGACTGCTACTTGCTATTACCTGTGCTCCAAAACATTAGTACACTGAGTATAAAACTCAGTAGTGAAATAGAAATAATAAAAACAATTCACTGCAAACACATAGATAAATTAGAAATGTCATGGATGCATGAATGCATAATATATAATACATGTAGCAAAATAATATTATTTTATTAACCAGTCTAATAATTTAATTATTTATATTTTAGCCACTCTAGACTATTACTAATTATTGTGTTATTGTTATTTGTCATCAAGTAAAATATTTAGTTTATTAAATAGGCCAAACTAGGTAGACTATACTTTCAAACACTGGATAAAGAGGTAAATCAAACTATATAGTGGTCCTGCATTTTAGACCTTAGGCTCCACACCAGCCCTAGTGCAGTGACTAATCTTATGCAGCTCGACTGTTGCTTGGGCTTGGTCTAATAAATACACAAATAAAAATATTATAATATCATCATGTTACATTATCCATATCATAGTGTAATAGCCTATCTTATGGACCCTGACCACCGCATTAGCCTAGTCTTATAAAAAAACAAATATTATCAACATATCATAGTGCAGTGGCCCATCTTGTAGACCCTAACCGCTGCACCAGCCTGTTTGAAAAATAAACAAATATCTAGTAGCTGCTAATCCCTAGTTGATCTGCTAAACCATTTAGTAGGTGTCTAACTAATGGGCTAACTATCTCCTATTTATGTTTATTTTATTACTTATCACTATTTTAAAATATTTACAACCTATTAATTGATAATTATTATTTAATTTCCATAGTCAAATTTTAGTTCGACAATTATAGGTCAATTTTATTTACGGATAATTATAGGTCTAATTTTTAAAAGAGTAGTTTGAGGTCTTTTACTTAGGCATTTAGAAGTTCATTTAAGGCTTAGTCTTATGTCATAATCCAAGCACTATTATATGTCAATTATAGTCTTAAGTATGTGCCATTATCATTCATACATTTTATAGGATAGTTATGGGTGGTCATTTCTATTTTTTCCAGTACATCATTACGGGTTATTTTCCACTGTTTACTAGGCATTTTGCCATACCAATTCAAGCCATATTAACATGCCATTCTAGGCCACAATTACTTTCATTCCATTCAATCTAATAAGGTAACAACAATGGCCTCACATTGCCATTAACATCAAGTACAAAGTGCCCACATTTCATGTCTCATTTCACGACATTATAAGTCACTTTTATTAATGCCTTACAAGTTAAATTTCAAGCCATTTCTTACACCACTTCATAATCCCTTTTTTTACATTAACTTGTCATAAAACATGCCATGTTTCCATGCATGGTTTTAGATATTCCATGCCAATTCCATGTCATACATCACATGCTTATGATGTCATACCATTCATATACATCACATATCATGACATACCATACTTACCATACAACACCCTGGCATACATACCTCTCAACCATTACTTGTCCTTAATCATACGCATGTATTTTCAATATTTCATCATACATGTATGTCATATACCATAATCATAGAATGCACACATAACATATCATGTGTGCCCTACCATAACACATCACATAAATGCCTCAATTATACATGTTATGCCACGACACAACACACATATGCCTCGACCACACATGTAACACAAACATACATACATTGTCTCATCAAATTCACCAAATAGACACTTATTTCCATGCCAACCATACTATCTCACATCACATACACTATACTTACATACCATACACACTAAATACATGCCATGCTACCTACCTACCCCTCTCGGCGATATCAACTTCATGACCATACCTACATTTTCTCACCAATTCTATGACACACACATCTATTCATGCCATACATGACAATTTCCATCCCACACATATCACGTACACCATTTCCACATCACGGCACAGCTTATACAACTCAGCCAAATCATTTTCATCACAATACATGTATATTTCTCCCTAAATTAACATACCAAAAATTAAAATTATCCATAACCAACATCAAATTAAGCTTGCACTAATAATTCCCACACTATACATGTTCACTAGAAATTCCATACACTAATTTATGATAAATCACGTGTGAAATCAATATGGCATGCTTTTATTCCATCAAATTCACATAGCTATATTACTTTAGAAGCCTTTTCTACACCAAAGAGTCTTTAGTTACCTTGTTGCACCTCATTTCTTCCATGGCCTATATACATAATACCATAGCTTAGAAAATCATGAAAAATCTTGCAAGCCTCAAATTCAAAATCTAAAAATATGGATAGACAGAGAATGATGAAATTCCCCTAGAAATAAAATAAAAAGTGAAGGAAACCACTTAAGCATGAATTTTGATTTTCAAGCCACTATTAATGATGTTTTTTTATTTCTATGAGTAACAATTGTGTCCTAAGCCTTTAAGTATCAATTTCTACTTGTTTAAGCTAATTTTGGTAAAGCAATGGTGGCAAAAATTAAGAATTTCCAATGGAGAAAGGTGGGGCTAGCATCGTTTGGAGAGGAAGAGAAAGTGAGGGAGAAAGTTGAGGTGGATGGTGTAATGGCCAAGTGGAATTCCATGCAGCCAAATAAGCTATTTGTATTGAGGTTGAGATGGCTTGGGTGGTGACACATGTCACCCGAGCACCCAAAAATGCTTGATTTCTGCTAAAACTTTAGGAAATTTTAATAATTCACTTGGACCTCTAAAAAACATTATGTTTATTCTAAAAATCCTCAATGGAACATATTTAGGGCTTCATAAAATTTCATGATAAAATTCCATCGGGAAGTCAATTTATTAATTCCTCAAAAAATTAGGAAATTCTAAAAAAAATTACCAAATGACCTTAAAAAAATTAAAATTCCGTCACCAATGGTCTTAGTGTAATTTTTGACTTTAAAGGTTTTCAAGTCTGTCCAAGCACATCCTGTGTCATTTTCGACCCAAGTCCATATAAGCTTATAGGCCACTAGGTTTTAGCCTAAAATAATTTATTAGTTGTAACAAAATTTTAAATTAAGTCATTTCAATCATTTTATGACCAGTCAAAGTTTCATAACCAGTACGCCTCTTCTCAAGCCTTGTAAAGGTGATTCGACACTCTTGGAACACATTTCATACCTCAGAGGTATTATTTAGGGAGCTTTAACTTACAGGTATTATAATAATAGATTTCATAGTTAAACTACCCATGACCAAGAATAAGTGTGATATGGTATGGGTGATTGTTGATAGGCTGACCAATACAACAAATTTTATCCTAGTAAGAATAGATTACTAGCTAGAAAAGCTTACGCAACACACTTTGATGAGATTGTGAGGCTACATAGAGTGCTAGCATCCTTCATTTTAGATTAAGGCATGAGGTTTACATCTAGATTTTGGAAGAAACTATAAGATACCTTAGGCACTCAACTCACTTTTGTCATAGCATTCCATGCATAAATTGATAGTCAATCATAGTGCTTTATTCAGGTGCTAGAAGCCATGTTAAGGACCTGTGCCATTAAATTTAAGGGAAATTAGTATCAATACTTGTCTTTGATAGAATTTGCATATAACGACAACTATGAAGCAAGTTTGGGAGTGGTTCTATATAAAGCTTTATATGAAAAAGATATAGGACCCCACTATGTTTAAGTGAATTAAATAAAAATAAGATGATGGGATCAGACTTAATAAGAGATGCTGAAGAGAAAGTTAGGATTATTAGAGTTCAATTCAAATCAGCAATGAATAGATATAAATCATATGCCGATCCAAAAAGAAATTTTATTAAGCATGAAGTAGGAAATAACGTTTCACCTTGGAAGAAAATACTCTAATTTGGCAAAAAGGGCAAATTAAGTGTAAGGTTAATTAATCCATATGAAGTCATTGAATATATGGGGTTAGTGGCTTATAGATTGGCATTACCTCCAATGCTATTGTAGATTTATGATGTTTTCATGCCTCAAGGCTAAGGAGATACAGACTTGATCATTCATATGTGCTTTCAATTAAGGAAATAGAGGTGCAACTAAACTTATCATATAAAGAGGAATCAATATAGATCCTAGCACATGAAATTAAAGAGTTATCTAACAAAGTAATGCCACTAGTGAAAGTACTATGGAAATATCATAACTTGCAAGAAGTAACTTAGGAAAGCGACTAATAAATGATAGAACAATATCTATAACTATTTGAACCTAGAAAATTTCAAGGATGAAATTTCATAAGAAGGGAAGGAAATGTAATGCCTGAAAACTCTAGTTTCATGAATAATACTTCTTAAGGAATAAATAGTGTTTCCTGAGCAACCAGGTCACTTTGAGTTGGTCTAGAGGGAATATTAGTCATAAAACTATGATGGATGAAATAATAATTAAAATAGAGTTATTTGAAGTAACCACTAAACTAATAGATTTTTTTATGTTTATATCTAGTGAAAAGTGCATGTCATTTGCATCGAGTGGTAAAATGATTAGATGTGATCGAAGTAACCTGGAAATAGCATGACTTGAAGGTTAAAAATTCCAAATAGTCTAATGGTATTAAAATCAAAATTTTTTGGCATCGACAAGTATTTTACCTAAATTTCTTGAAAAAGTGATTGATTAATCAACTGAGTTCACATTAGTTTTTGGAGTTGAGATTTGAAAGGTCTCTAAAATGAGAAATTCTATAATTTTTAGTGCAAAA
This sequence comes from Hura crepitans, assembly GCA_948208565.1. Lineage (NCBI taxonomy): Eukaryota > Viridiplantae > Streptophyta > Magnoliopsida > Malpighiales > Euphorbiaceae > Hura > Hura crepitans. The sequence continues at coordinate 10,304 of CANXYI010864988.1, forward strand.
AAAAAGTATTTTTGGAGACCTCAAACATTAAAATCACATTTTTGAAGCTTAAAACTTATGTAGGATTTATCGTAGCCATTGGATTGCCACATGGTGCGATCATGGCCATCTATGGTCTTAATGTAAAAGAGGGTAAGTGTTAATGTGAAACATAAGATCAAAGTGCAACCATTTTCATCCTCTCCCCTAAAATTCAAATCCACCCTCATTTTCTCTCTCTTCTATCTTTTCTATTTTATTTCTCTTTCATATTTCACCCATACCTCTAACTTTGTATATCGAAAATGATTTACACTAACTCTATCATTCAATTTTATAGTAAAAAGTGAATTTAGGGTAAAAAGAGAAGTTTAATTATTTAAGGTTTTAAATCCCCAAATTGAGTTAAACCCTAAATTCAAACCCCTAACATTTTTCTAGGTAATTAAAGATGCTTTATTTAATGGAATTTTCTGTGAATTTTTTATTATATTATCTATTATAGAATTTAAAGAATTTGGAGGAAAGCAAAGATAAAAGAAAAGAGAAGTTGTAATGCATTAAGATGCCAAATAATCACTCTATAAGTGTATTCGATAAAATATGTAAGTATATGTGTGTGTGTGTGTGTGTTGTGCATTTTTCATTATGTATTTGTTATATATATGTTATTGATTTAGGGATTAGGATAAAGCTAAAATGGAAATTAGGGCATTTAGGGTTTATGCCAGTTAATTAACTAGAATGAATCAAAATTATGTTTAAAAGAATTTTAAAAATGAAAATTTAGAGGTGGTCGAATGGTATGTATAATAGGGATGTAGTTGGAATTAATGAATTTATGGTTATAAATGGTGGAATTAAAATGTATTAGGGTTAAATAAAATGATGTATTATGTGTTGGATATGTACGCTAATGAGTATCAAAGATGGGGAAAGTGTAAACATGAAATATGTGTATGTTTGTGTGAAGTGTTGTGTAATGCATAATGTATGCAACATATTTTATTTGTAAAGTGTATTGATGAATTGGTAATGTAATTATTAAAGGTTATGTTATGAAATAGAATATTGAAATGGCCACTTGCATATGGATATTGGAAATTGTATTATGAAATGAATGATGTAAATTAGTCATTTGAATGTGATAAGAAAGGAATATGGGTGATGACATAGACTATTTGAAACGTGGTTACGTAATGTGCAACAAGACGCTAAAGTGTGATTTACAAGTATACCTAAATTGGTCAAATGTGAAATTGCAATTAGACTTGAGAAATCATAAGTGGATCTTGCAATGCATACATAACATTAATAATAATATTGATAGCTCAATGTTTTAGACAACCTGCTAGATAGTTTCTAGGGCACTTTTGTGTTAGTCACATAGGGATATATTGACATTTAATTATAATATGGGTGCAGCCACCAAGGGATCGAATAGGACCATTGCATATATTCCTATGCTAGTATAGCCACAAGGAGGTTCAATAGGATCCCTACACATATATATTGATGATATTGATACTAATGCGGATGTCGCTACTGGAAGGTCCAACAAAACCATAACATGTATTATAAATTGAGTACGACCGCTAGGTGGTTTAATAGGACTAGTACACACTAAAATTGATATGATATAATAGTGTAGCAACCATGAGGTCCAAAATGTTGGCTAATGCATAGTGCAATCCTAATGTCCATTATTAGGATCAGTGTAACACCCTCTACTGGATTCCCAAAGAAATCCAATAAATGGTGCACTTCCCGCTAAGTCACCCATTCTAACTTCTCGCACGGTCATTCGTTTAACCTTTACTTATGTTATACTTAATCACTTCTTTCTAACTCCAATTGTAGCCTTGTCTATTCTTAGAGTTTATTTAGGTCCATATTATCATGATCATGCAATTACAGAGTGTTTTCAACAAATTCAGGTATTTGCTAAAAATCTAGTAGCATAATGGCTACCCAGGTTACTATCCCAATTTTTATATCCTATAAAACACTTTTATAATAGTTATCACATCTCCTGGACCCTTTTAATCCCCTAAATAACATCCTATCAACAACATCTATCAGATAGCAAACACTAGCCTTAGGCCACCATCAAGAAAACACATAGAGCCTCAGGCTCTCAAATATTCAGATAAGGCATACATGCACAAGACGATAACAAATGATTAATTACAACATTGCCCGTCTATATATATACATACAAATACAATCCTATGTCCCTTTATACATCGCACCCATTTTTCCTGCCTATGTACATAGAGTGCAAAAGCTAAACAACTATACGTTATCAATCCTCTCAAAAATGACCTCTGAACTCCACTTCAAGCTTTACGAGGCGATGTCCTTGTTTTTGGTACCAGCACACTAAAATAGTTACGTTGAGTATAAAATACTCAATAGTGAATTCAAACATTTGAACCATGTCTAGTAGGTTATCCATACATCTTTTACCTATTCCATCTAATTCTGATATCCCAGTTCAATTTAAGAAACTAGTATACATAATTACCATTTTACCCCTAGGGTGGTTTTGCATGTAAATTATCCAATTAATCACTATAATTCATGTAAATTATGTTTTAAGATCATTATTAATTATTACACGCATCACCTATACAATTTTAAACCTTTAAGCCTTATCAGTTTTATATTAGCAAAATGCCCATGTGTTATAGTTTATAGTCAAATGTGAATTTTATTAATCTAATTTAATAGTCTCAATTGGCCAATCATGGGAGACAACCCTGACAAACACTAGATTTATAAGGAAAAATAAACTAGTGCAGTGGTCCCTATTTTGGACCTATGCTACTACATTAGTTGAATTTTATCACCTAAGGTGCAAATAACAAAGAGTTGTCTGCCCAACAGACTGTTCTATCTAGAAAACTAGTGCAGTAGCCCTCAGGGACCTACAACATTACACTGGCATTAAGTAAAAGATTAGTAATGAAGTGGCTATATTTGACCAGCAAATTGGTCTATCCAACATACTAGGGCAGTGGCTCGTAGGGACCTTTGCTACTACATTGACAATATCAAATATGTCATTAAGTGGCAAGGATAGAAAGTTATTGGTCCAACAAACTAGTATAGTGGCCCTAATGGGGATGAACGCCATAGTACTAGCCCTATCTGAAAAGTAAACAGTGTAGCAGCTGCTAAGGATCCCTAAGTTGATCGGTCAACCCATCCAATAGTGTCTATCTAGTTGGCCATTTAACATCCATCTATGTCCATTTCTTTACTGATTAATTTGTTATAATATTATAATCTTAAAAGTAGATAGTTATAATTTTTACAACACAGTTGCAATTTAGTCGGTCTGCTATGGCTATAAATAGACTATTCCAGGTAACTTATCTGAAGGTATATTTAAAGGTATAATTCCCATTAATTATGATGCATATTGCTAGATTTTATTGGTTTAGCTAATGGTTATTTTTATGATAGTTACAGGTCATTGCGATAAGGTTTTACTATGCCTTTGAGGTCCATTTCACCTTATTTTTTAGTGTAGTTTTCACTAGATATGTCATTTATTCATAGGCTTAAAGCCAATCACAACTTAGGCCATAAATAAGGCCAAAATCTAGGCATACATGCCATTACTCAAGATCTCACCATACTAGCCATCATATCCATACACAAGCCATTTATTTATGTCTTACACATCACAATCACACTTTAACAACTTATACACCTATAGGCCATAAACAAAATTAGCATATACCATACTTCCTTTCATGTATAAACCATGAAATTTTCATCCCATCATGCTATAGACTATAACCATTCAAGAAAGCACATACCCAAACTAATTTATAGACTTAAACCATCCATACTTAAGGGAGAAGCTTTTGTAAATTAAAAGGCATGAAGTGAATGGCTAAATTCACTTACCTCCCTCACTTGGAGATGCCATTGCCACACTTTAAAGCTTCCAACACCTTCATTTCTAGCCTTCACGGACACTTTCTTCACCTTTTTCAAGCTTTTCCATGCTCTATTTCACCACAAACAAAGGCCATACATATCCCCACATAAGTTAGAAATCACAAGAACCCAATTACAACTATAATTACATAAGAAAAAAACAAAGGACAAGGCATGAAATCTCACCAAATAGGCTTGCTAGACTTCTTCTGTCCAATAAAATTCCTTGAATTTTAATTTACAATTGAAGACTCCTTTGGTTGTGATTCCTCTTAAGGGACTTCCTTAATATCCCAAAGTAATTTTAAGAACCTAGAAATTCTATAAAAGAATGAAGGAGGAGATGGAAATAGCCATTCTCCCTTGCTCTAGCATCTTTGCCTAGGCAGAAAAGAGGAAAACAAATCCTCTTTTGTTTAACTAGAAAATCCACTTGTCAAAGCTCATGGAAACTTGTTAAGGGCGCTAGGCCAGCTAGCAATTGTGTTGATGGGTTCCATAGCCACTTGAGCCATCTCAAAATGTCTTGATTTTTTGGCAAACTTTAAAAATTCACCAAAATTCATATGGACCTCTAGAAATGACATTGTTTCTTTTAAAATTCATATTCTAATTCCCTCTACATGCTGATAAATTTTTGTAGCCAAAATACATCGATATGACAATTTCCAAATTGCCTTGATTTGCAAGCCAACCTTAAAAATTATGAGAATTTACAAACGACCTCAGAATCTAAAAACCCCTCGAAGTTTTATGACCAGTGTCACTACCTCAATTTATATGCAAGTGACACGGAATCCCAAGCACACTTCCTAAACCTAGTGGCATGATTCACAAAGCCTCGAAACACGAGTGTTAAATTTCTTCCCCTCTTATGAAAATTTTGCCTTTGAAATTACCTGAAGCAAATAAAAGAGGATACTATGATCTCATCTGCTCTTCTAGCTCCCAAGTAGCTTTTTCTATATTATGATACTTCCATAGCACCTCAACCAATGGTATGAACTTATTCTTTAGCTGCTTTGTTTCACGAGCCAAAATTTGTTCCAGTTCCTCCTTATAACTTAGATCCAGTTATACCTCAATATCTACCATTGGAATCACATGTGATGGATCCAATCTGTACCTCCTAAGCATAGAAACTTGAAAACATCATGTATTTAATGTAGCTCAGGTGGTAGAGCCAACTTGTATGCTAGAGGTCCTACCCTTTCTATAATCTCATAGGGTCCTATGAATCTAGCACTTAATTTCCCCTTTTTCTTGATCCTCAGCACCTTTCACATTGGAGAAACCTTCAAGAACACTTTTTCCCCAATTGTATATTTAATATTTTCCTACTTAACATTAGTAAATGATTTTAGTCTGTCTACAGCTGCTTTCAACCTTTCTATGATAAACTTCCAGCTGGAGATCTTACTTTCTCCAATTTCACTCCAACATAAGGGAGTCCTGTATCATTTACCATATAATGCTTCATATAGGGTCATTTCAAAGCTAGACTGGTAACTATTATTATAGGCAATCTCTGCCAAAGATAAGTATTGATCCCGATCACCCTTAAACTCAATAGCTCATCCTAGTAACATATCTTCAAGTATCTATATCACCCTCTCTTACTACCCGTTAGTCTAAGGATGAAAAGTTATGCTATAAGCCAATCTAGTGCCTCAAGCTTCCTATGTACTCTTCTAAAATCTAGAAGTGAAGTAGGGATCCCTGTAAAAAATGATAGTCACTAGCACACCATGTAATCTAACTATCTTATCCACATATAGTCTAGCCAGCCTTTCTAAGGAATAATCCATCCTTACTTAGATAAAATAAGCTATCTTTGTCATTTTGGCAATAGTTACCCATGCAGCATAACAATTGCCTTAAGTCAAGGGTAAACCTATCACAAAACCTATGGTCACCTATTCCCAGTTCCAATCTGGTATTGCTGTAAGATATAACAATCCAAAAGGAACCTAATGTTTAGCTTTCACTTGTTGTCATGTCAAACACTTTAGAACATACTCAGCCATATTTCTATTCATACCAGGCCACTAATAATGAGATTTCATATCTAAAAACAATTTTGTGCTCCCAAAATGCATGGAATAAGAAGCCTTATATGCCTCCCTAAGTACTAGTAACCTCAAGTTATCTGTACTAAGTACACACAATCTATTCTACTGATACAAATGCCCATCTTTTGTCAACTCAAAACCTATGGCCTTCCCCTCTTTAGGTCTAATTCCCTCTATGGTGGCAAGCCTGATAGCTCATTAGGGAATACATCAGGGAACTTAAAAATAATAGGAATATGTGCTACATCAGAGGTAAAAGTATTCAAGTCCATAGCATCGACTAAATATGCCTCACACCCCTTTTGAATGAGTTTTTGTGCTATAATAGTAGAGATAAGATTATTCAAAAGACTTCTCTCACTATCTCCTGTGATTGTCTGCCCCTCTTTAGTATAGAGGTCAACTTTTTCTATCCATAATAAAACATGGCTTAATGCTCAGGCATCTTATCTATCCCTAGGATTATATGAAACTCATTGAAAAGGCATATCAATTAAATCAGTAAAAAATCTATGCCCTTAAATCAAAGGGCATTGCCTAGACATCTTGTTCACAACCACACACTGACTTATAGGATTATTGACTTTGATGTCTACATTGACATATTCAGGCTCTAACTACCTATTCCATGCTTGTGCAGTACATAGATAGAAATATGTAAAACTAGGGTCTGTCAAGCCAAAACTGGAAAATCACATAAATAAAAAGTACCAATTATGATATTTAGTGCTGTAGCCTTTTCTCTATCTCTGATAGCACACTACCTGGCTAGAGCATGAGCCTCAGTTCTAGTACCCTAGGTAACACTAACATGCTCTCCTTTAGGTTGCCTCTACTCCTGTTCTAGGGTGTAACATTAGATGTCTATGTCTAAGCAACCTCTACCTATCTCGAAAGACATTTTCTTTTGAAGTGGTGTCTGACACTACACTTAAAACACTTTCTTCTTCTAGCTCCCCTACACTACCT
>CANXYI010865050.1:0-18280 GCA_948208565.1 Hura crepitans
ACAAACAACAATGAATTTCATCATAATTCAAGCAATTATAGCAAAAAAAAACTAACTAAAATATTTTGCGCATAAATTCAGAGGAAAATCAAAAATTGTCTTTGGAATATTGTTCTAAGGTTTATAATATCATTCCTTACCCGTACATGCCTTAATTATGACCTTCCCTTTTGTTGTTTTGTTCTTTACTTCCTTTTCTCCTTCTACTTCTTCCATAAGACTAGCAAAGTAACACAAATACACATCAAGAACACAAATTAGGAAGTAGAAATCTTCTCAATAAAAAGTTAAAATCATGATTATACCAATTACCTTAGCAATGGATGTTCAAGGTTCACAAATGGAGTCTCTGTAACTCCTCAAGATCAAAGAAAAAGGCATATATTCAATTTTTTTCTAAGAAATTGATGCAGTTTTTAGACTATTTATAGCCTTTAGATGGATGGCTTAGATTTTCCACTTAATAATGTTAAGTAGAAAATCAATTTTAATCATTTTAAAATATTATTTTTGTTTATACCCATAAATTAAATATTTTAGTATTTTATTTTATTTCCATATTTTTGTGAGCCTTTACAAGCCCCATGGTGGTACCATACAACAATTTAGCTTTGATGAGCATTTTTTATATCTATTATCTAGTCTATGTAAGTCTTCGAATATAGTGGGCTACAAAATAATAATAAGATATAAATATGATGAAATAATAACCTTGTTTGAATTAAACAAAATATTTGTTGGCATGATTACATAGCACGTTATATACGATGCTTAGTCTACCAATTCCTGAAATGGTAATATTGAGAAATGAGATATTTTTAGGCTGATCCAAAAATGCTAGATTTGTTGTAAGATTTGTTATCTTTGAAATATTATAAGGTGATAGAGTCTTTCTAATCCCTTATTTCTAGGGATCATCATATTTCCTAGATAGGTTTTGGTAGGAAGTGTTGTATTTACATCTGATTAATAGTGTAAAATTATTCAAGGAATAAATAATAGAATTACTCTAATTTTTTTATGGCATCAAGGCCTCAAGTTCTTTCTTAAGACAAATTAACTAATCTTTTGTTCCTAAAACCAACCATAACTTTCATCAGGACCTGCTAAACCGTTATTTTTGAATCTACACAAACTAGCTTTACTGTGAATTCTCCTATGTCAAATAAAACTATCACTAGTGATCTGCAGAACATTTAAGCTACCTATCATTTTAATAGGCAAAATTACTTGAAGTGGTCTCAATATGTTCAGATATTTTTAAAAGAAAAAAGGAAGCTGAGTCATTTACTAGGCTTATGCCCATCTAAAAAAGATCCCTAGTTTGAGGCAAGGGATAAACATGACTCTATGGTAATGTCCTAGCTTTGGAATTCTATAATTCTAAAAATTAATGATATTGTTATGTTCTTTAGCACAACTAAGGAAATTTGGGAAGTTATTAAATAGACTTATCCTAAAATTTGAGATATGGCCAAAATTTATGAACTTAGAAAAAAGGTGATAGCCACCAAATAGGGAAGTCATTCTATCATAGAGTATACGAATCTGTTGCAATGTTTATGGCAAGAAACTGATCATTATCAATGTATCCAAATGAAGTGTAGTGAAGATGCAACAACCTTAAAGTATTTTATTGAAAAGGAGCGGACATATGACTTTCTTATTAGACTCAATGCATGGGAAAAGAGGAACTTCTATCCCTAAATGAATTCATATCAACCATACGAGGAGAAGAAGGGGCTAAGAGTCTTATGCTCGAGAATTAGGGAATAGATGGATAAGTTTTAGTAGCAAAAATGACTGGGCAAAAAGAGAATAGTTTATTGCAGCCATTTGATAATAATAAGCTAAAAGTGCATCTAAATCCTTTAACAAGGATTCTCTTTATTGTACCCACTGTAAAAAAACATAGACAAACCCATGAGAAATGCTAAAAACTCAATGGCAAACCACCAAGTGGCAATCAAAACATTGACAATGGAAAATAAGTCTATATTGCTAACAATAATTAGAGTGTATTGAGAACACCCAAAAACCTATTCCAAAATTCAAAATGGATAAAATTGAGAAGTTGAAAGGTTTATTGGGATCTTTAGAAAAAGCATCACCAAACATCACAGGTACATGCATTCTAGCTTTTTAGGTATTTCTTGTACTTCCTATTTTGCTAATGCCATAATAAAAAAAAATCAATATAGGTAATTAATTTTGGAGCATCTACCATATGACAAATGACACCAGATTATTTTTTTCACCTATACTACCTATTTGAATCATAAGAAAATAACCATTGCAAATGGATCCATAACCACTGTAGCCGGATAAAAAGACATCAATATGAATATATTTGTTCTAAAAAATGTTTTTCATGTTCCAAAAATTTTTGTTAACTTGATTTCTATTTAGAAACTAACCCTAGCCTCTAAATGCAGAGTAATTTTTTCCCTTTATTTTGCATATTTTAGGAACAAAATATAAAGATGATGATTGTGTATCCTAGGGAGAAAAATGGTCTTTACTACTTGGAAACTAAACCAAATGTAGGAATAATTAAGAATTCCCTATCTAAAATGATAAAGCAAAAGTGTGGTACTATCATCATCGTTTAGGTCACCCATCATTTCAAACTATTAAAGTTATATTCCCTTCTTTTTTTCAAAATTTAAAGGTTAAGTTATTTTATCGAGTGATTGTGAGCTTGCTAAATATAAATGTGTCCTTTCCTATTAGTAATAAAAGAAATTCTTTTTACTTTTGTGCATAGTGATATATAGGGACCATCTACTGTTCCTAATATTTTAGGTGCTAAATGGTTTATTTCATTTATTGTTGATTGTACTCAAGTAACATGGATTTATCTCTTGAAACATAAGGCTGATATTAGTAACATTCTCCCCAATTTTGTCAACATGATCCAAACACAATTTAACCCATCCATTGAGATATTTTACTCTGACAATGCGAGAGATTATTTCAACTAAATGCTCTCTTCATTTTTCTAAAAAAAAGGCGTTGTTCATGACATTTTTTTTTTGTGTCAATACACCTCAATAACATGGGATAGCTAAAAAAATGGGTCATCTTCTTAACATCACAAGATCATTATTATTCCACAAAAATGTCCCTAAACACTATTAAGGAGAAGCTATGCTTACTACCATGTATCTGAGTAATAGAGTTTTAGTTAAGATCTATGAATTTCAATCACCGATTAACAAACTTAGGAGTTTCTTTTCGAACTTCTACACATGAACAAATATGGTTCCTTAAATTTTTGGTAGTATAGACTATCTCCACATCCAATCCTAAAACAAAGGTAAGTTAGATTCCATGTGCTATTAAGTGTGCTTTTGTTGGGTATTCTTCCACACAAAAAGGGTATAAATGTTATCATCCATAAATCAAAAAAAAATTTGTATTAGCTAATGTAATCTTTGTAGAGTTTGAGTCATTCTTTGACCCTATCTATCTTTAAGGGGAGAATCTAAGTAAAAATAAATATGACTTTTCTCTTGGTTTTCTGGTGCCAAACTTTCTAATATCAACCTCACCAACACCTTCAAAATATGAATGTTATTTCTAATAGAGGTTTACCGACTACTATGCCAAACCTTAACTTGTTTGACTTCTAAAAAGAAACCTATAAAACCTCCTCCCCTATCTAGGAAACAATTCTTACTTATTAAAAAGGTTTTAAGGACATAGAGTAACCACAACAAATCACGAAATTTTAAAACTGAAGGTCTTCACATCTGTATAAACTCAAGGACACAACTAAACCATCTCCCTTGATGGAAGAGGTTAACTAGGGTTTCTTGCCTTGAAAAAACATCTTATCACTTGATAGTTTATAGTTTATTCAATCCGATTCACAACACACATGCACATATGTACACATCACTCATAGTTTAATACACTATTGTTAATAAGGCATTTAAATTCCTCATATACACACTAGGCTATAACTATAAATACATAACAATATTTCAACTAAATACATCATTTCCTTATTATTGTTTGTACATGCCATTTACACACTGGAATGAAAATGTAAGGAAAACATATGTACAACAAAGGGTCCTTGCAGCTTGAGACTTAACGCTTGCTTTCTCTACTGGAGATGAACTTTTTGCCCCTAACACTTGATATCATTAAGCTCTCACAACCTACGCAAGGCAAAACCACCGCACTGAGCAAGTATGCTCAGTGGTACTCCAATCTGTCCACATCTTGCAATATAATACTTAAAAGGCAAAAGTTATGATAATATATATATATATATATATATAATTAATAAGGGGTTCCTATATGGACTGCATAACTACATATGAACTTGATCCTATAATGGCATACAACCCTTACCACTTAATAAGCATGACATAACTGTGGGTGTGTGCCAACTTACCTTGACCAAGACTAAATATATAATATAACTAGGATGGATGCTTACTTACCTATAAATTTACGTGTATTATATTGATAGGCTCTTATGCAAATTCACCACTGTGTTATTTAGCTGTAAGTATATGCAATTATGATGTTGTTGTCTTATTTACATGATAATTGACTTTACCTAATCCCGAATCCCATTTATAGGTCATATGAGTGTTCACGTGAGCTACAATGCATTAATCTCTTTACGAGCTATTGTGTGTGATAAGTTAAAGATGTCTAGATTTATTTTAAAATTAATCTTTTTAACTTGTCTTAAGAGCCATAGGTAATACACTCCCAGAATAACCCTAATAAAGGGTAAATGGGTTGATATGCTGATAAAGCTGATAAATGTTTATGGCTTTAGCTACAACCATTGAAAATAGCTCATGTGGCACTGGTGCCAAGCTATAAGCTATTGTAGGTTTGCATAATATCCATCTCTGGCATGCCAAAGCCACCCTAACTTGGTTTTTAAAAGGTTTTACCTTAGGCTCTTGCTCTTAAACTTAAATTTTTTAAGCTTACTATATTTATGAGATATGCATGGTGTTTTCATTCTTTTTAAAGGTTGTTTATTCACAATTACTTGTTTGGTGATATTTAATTAGTTGTTATTCTTATGATTGACAGAATGAGTTTTATGTCCTAATATAAATTCTTAGCTTACAATAATTTCTTATTTTGTAAAGTAGATTTCTTCATTCAGGAAACTAAATTTTTGAAATACTTCCTTAGTTCATTTGTGTGTTCTCTACTAACTGATAGTTAGCTTGTGAGTATGTTGCGTAACCACATGAGGTGCCTTTGTCATCAGGGTGACTAATAAGCCATTGATTTTATAATTTAATTACTTATGCATTTAATGTATGCACAATGAGACAAACATAAGTATACTATTCATATATGAGTGCTTAAAGATACACACATGCTTGAAATCATACCATGGGCATATAAGCTAAATAGTCAGCTAATTGAGTTTTTACTTGTGGAAATAACTTACCAACTATAAGAGATGACTTAAGTTTGATTTTAGTCATGAAACTAAGAAATAATAGAATGCACATGTTTTAAAAATATACATATCACTACTTAATTACTTCACAAGGCCTTTGCCTAACCTTTCTCTTACAACTGCATGTGTCCTTCAACTAAGCTAATGCATCAACATCAACTAACAAACTTTCTAAGATGCATAAGTCTAACTTATTTAGTGCATTCATGTTGCTATAGCATATTTGACTGAGGTATTGTAAAATATGTTAGTGTGCAAATATCATGATACATCCACTTTGTTTGCCTAGTATAACATGCTGCCCATGGCCAAGTTTTAACTATGTAGGTAAGATTAGTGCATTATATTAAATGTAAGTCACCTAAATCCATGATACATGATTAACATTGGGGATCCCGTTTACTGTGGCTAGCTTTAGTTGAATAACCTTGTTCAAGGCATACCTTGTACCTTAATCCTATCACGCTACCAAACTATTCTCACTTGCTTGTTTATGTTTCTTCACAACACCATTTTCATCTAGTTGCATTATTTATGCTACAGTATGCATGAATTATATCTGATAGAATTTCCTAAATCTCAGGAGATCTAGTCTCAAGATTTCTTAGTGATTTCTTGATACATTTCCTATATCCTATACTCCAACACTAATATGGTTCGACTCACAAATTGTCAGCTAGTAGCTAGCTTGCGTGGGGTATGTCCTGACTTAATTGATGTATCCAGGTTGTTAAACCTTAAGCAGATTATGTATTTTAACTAAAGTTCACAAAACATGATGCATGTCCCCGTGTGGCTGACTCAACACACTACTCATGCATGAGACTCGAATACATATACATGACTAACACAATACCTTCATTGTTTTATGAATGTGTACACGGGATATGGTTGAGGTAGAAGACATTATTCATTGTTATTTGACTCTAATCACTACAAATCAAATTATCATTTATGCATAGGTACTCGTGTACGAGGGTGTAGTTGCTACTATTCCTAAAATATACACTATAAAATGATCTTAGGCATGCTGTTATAGGTGAGTATTTAAGAACATGCAAGGGCTCTATATAACACGATAGGTAAATAAATTAGATAATCGAAGGAAACACATTTATGCTATTAAAATAATTCATTACCTGTAGCTAAGGGAAAAACTTATAAAGTGAAATTTGGATGGCAAAATTAAGAGATAAAGGAGTACATACATTGAATCCCAATCATGTCCACTTTAGCTTTTGCTTTTCCCTTTGCCTTTGTTTGCACTTAGACCTGGTCCCCTTCCTTTTTCTAAAATTATTTCCATCAATGCATAATTATAGCTGCTTCTACTATTAACTCCACATGATTGGACTTCCTCCTTCCTATTATCGAAATCACTACACAAATAGTAGCAACGAGCATAATATGCTCACTGTTAATGTCCACTATTCTCAAAATTTAAACACTTTAAATTGCAACATATTGTCCCTCTAATATTGTTGTGCCACCCATTTTATTTACCCTTTCTTATAGTTTTCCTATTAGCTAACAATTTTCTTGCTGCAAGGTTTTACTATTGTAACATATTCATTTTGCAGCAGTTGTCACAAGGCTAGTTACTTGCTACTAGTAACTACAGTGGCTGTTGAAATTGTGTGGTGCATTACAACACCCGCTGCCCTCCCCTCTACAATTGTACTGCTACTCCATAGCAGCACAGTTTCCCCACTAGAGGTTTGAATTTTAGCAACTCACCTCAGTAATTCATTTTCCCTATCACTATCCATACTAATATGTTTGTAGATGACATACATTTATAGAGTAGCACCTACTACCTACACATAGCAACTGCAGCAGTGGCTCGATTACGCACCCACAACTGTACTACTGTGTGCAGTACTGGGACTGGTCAACCCCTATTATTTTCCCAGCAACCTGAATAGAAGGCTAAAGTATGATTTACCCACTGGTGTTACCTCCTATGGCTATAGAATCTCAGTGTGTGTCATAGTGCTTTCTATCTCGCCCTATTTATAGTAACAGTTTTGTTGTATCATAATAACTGCAAAAAACTACTGCCTGCCATTTGTGTAGCCTCAATTCCTTTGAAATTCCAATCTCATTGCTTCATCTTGCCTCTTTTTTATCCAATTTATGAGAAAAAAACCATAATAGAAAAATTAAAATGCAACTCACTTGCTACGTCATCGTCTGCTGCCTCAGCAGCACACTAACTCTGCGCTGCTCTGTGTCATAGCTAGCGATGCCCTATCGCTCTCCACCATCGCAACTACCGCTATGCTTATGGCCATGTCCCTTCATTTTTTCCCTGTTGTAGCTCCTTTCCTTCCCTTTATTTGGTCCTAACACTAGCTAAAACTTTCTCTAATGTTAACTTACAAATTTAAGTCAATTTTTTCTTTTTTTATTCCTATAGCTCCTCGAAACTTCTAGTGACCGTTGACTATCTTTTATGTTGGTTTGTTCCTCTATGCCTAAATAGAGCCACTACCAAAGCCTCTAAGGGAAAATTACCAACATCCCACTAATGTGTGTGTGTGTGTGTGTATATAATAAATTTATAAAATTCCTAACTTATCCAATATGAATGTCCTTATAGTAAACCAATCAATCCCCCATTAATCAATTGTCAGCCAAGAGCCATCAACCAAACTCGCTAGTTAATTTGCTAAGGCATGAAGGCTAAGGGTCTCACAACTCTTCCCCACTTAAGCTATTTCATCCCTAAAATATGGTTACACCCCTAAGGGGTACTACGATTTGTCACTGGTTTTTAATAATTTGTGCCACCCCTTCGGCTTGTGCCAATAGTTCCACAGCCTATAAGTTTGGCTTCACTTAATTTTTTTATGTATAATGAAGTTCTACACTTTCTTTCATATAGCACCTTACATGGGGTTATCTATAGCCATGCTTGATAACTATTACTGCAAGTAACTCTGCTAAAGGAAAATAGTTTTCCCAACTTCCTGGAAGGTTTAATGCACATCCCCTGAGCATTTCTTGAAATACTTGAATTACCCCTATTCTAAATGCCCCTCTGCTTGGCGGTGAAATATCATACTAAATTCTACCTTAATTTCCAATGCCTCAAAGGGTTTCTATCAAGGCAAGAGATAAATCTTAGATCCCTATCTAGAAAGATAGGTATGGAAACTCCTCACAGCTACACCACCTTTACAACATGTACCTCTATTACTTGCCTACGATGGGTAAAAGGTGAATGTATTTAATTGATTAGTCATCTGCTCCCCAATCTGTATCCTTTTTCTTAGAAAAAGGGTAAGCAATCATATCACCATGTCCATAAAGACTGGTTTCCCGTTCCATTTCGAAACATCGAATGATTTACAACATTCTGAGAGACCTAATGTTTGACTTCCCCTATTGTCCTTCCAATATTACTGATATACTCTATAATGTCCCTTTAAAGAACAATGATTCTAGCTTAAGTATCCATCACTACATTAATTGTACCTAGGTGATGCTCACTTATATGCCCTTAATCCTTCAATAATTTTACCCAGACCCTTTGGTTAGGATTTTAGCTTTTCTTGGGTGAGCAAATACTTAAGGCACTTACAATTTGGATAAATGTAGCATTTCTTTTTGTATAAATACCATCTTTAAATCTCTAAATCAAGAAATATTGTTGTATGCTCAGCCTCCTAGGTAAGATAATTAGGTTTATAAGCCCTGAGGCTATCATGGTGTATCTGCAACCCCTTATCCTTACTATGTCAATACACACCATGATTCGATACATGAAATGTCAGTATACCTCATGCACCTCTTATACAAAGCTAGTTGTGTAAACACCTAGGCATTTATCTACATAGCTTAAGTTGGTGGAAGTTATCTAGATACTTATTAATCAATTTCACTCCTTTTCCATTCTAAGCCACTGGATAAAAGACACTGTTATTAACAAAAACTCCCTTACTAGACTCCTATAATAGCCAACCATCCCTAGGAACTGTTACTCTCTATAGTAGTCTTTGAGGTTCCTATCTTATTATAGCCCCAATTCCCTTTGTGTCCACTTTGATCTCATTTATTATCAGTACATAACCTTAAAAGACTAATGCTCTAACCTTAAAAGACTAATGCTCTTCAATAAAAAATAATATTTGTTTAACTTTGCACACGATTGTTTTTCCTTTAAGATATATAACATTACCCTTAAATATTTGTCATACTTCTCCTCAAGCTCAGAGTGAGTGCAAATATCACTCCAAACCTCATAAGATACACCCCACTTAAGCTAGCTATTCCATATTGTAATTTAGGTTCTTAGTCACCCACTGATTCTAAAATATAATAGGTACCCTAGCTTAGAAGTTAAGAAAACCCACTAGTGCATACATCCCAATTAGGTATGGAAATATGCTTCTGATAATGCCAAAACATCTGCTTTCTCTCTTGTTTGGATTATATATTTTCTTAATGGGGCTCTAGTCTTAATCTACTCACTAACTTTGAATGAGTTTATTGACTAATAATACATGTTCCAACTACAATACCCCTCCAAGTGGTGGCTTGTCATCAAGCCTACTACTGTCACCCCATCATAGTCTTGGTACTGGTGGCATAGATTAACTTTTCACTACTAAGGTTTAGGGTTTCTTACTAATACCATAAGATACCCAACTCTGCTATCACTATAGAAACTTTCCTTCCTTTTCTCCATGCAAAGGTTACTTGTGTATTCCTTTGGAATCCCATAAAAAGATTCTCACGTTCTTACTCTATTGGTACTATATTTATACTAGCATACCACTATATTCTTGAGTACAATGTAACCATTCTAGCACCTCTCTTAAAGGTTGCAACTAATATCAATCACTATGAGATCTCACCTCTTTCTCCCTCGAGATATCTGCCCCTAGTTACACAACTTGTCATCCAAAGTTGCTATATAACTACTGAAGTTAGGTAAAAGAGGGGAGGATGAGGAGGTAGTGTGGCTAGGATTTAGCTCTAACCATCCATCTAAAATTCCCTGTGATGCATTAAGAAAGGTCCCTTAAACTAGGGGAAGCTAGGTGTTAATTTCTAGAGCTAGCATTGGAGAAGGGATATGACTTCCCTCTTCTACTAATGTATCTAAAAGTTTATAGAAGAAAAGGGGATCTTTCATACCCCAACAGTTCGATTAAGCAAGCATAAGCATCAAAACCCAAACATAACCCTATTTTGTAATGGGCATGTATCGATAATTTCAACTTAGGACCATAAAACTTGCTTTAATACCACAACTATAAGACCCCTACCAGAATATGACTGTTATTTCTAGTAGAGGGTTATCAACTATTATGCCTAACCTCAACCTATTTAACTTCTAAAAAGAAACCTGCAAAACCACCTTCCTTATCCAAAGGAAAATTCTTACCTATTAAGAAGATTTAAAGGACATATAGTAACCATAAAAAATCAAGAAATTTTAAAATTGAAGGTCTTCACACCTACATAAACTCAAAGACACAACTAAACCAACTCCCTTAATGGAAGACGTTAGCCAAGGTTTCCTGCCCTGAAAAAAACATCTTATCACCTGATAGCCTATAGTTTATTGAATTCAATTCATAACACACATGCACATATGTACACATCACTCATAGTTCAATACACTATAGTTAATAAGTCATTTAAATGCCTTGTATACACACTGGGCTATAACTACATATATATAACAATATTTCAACTGGATCTATCATTTCTTATCATTGTCTATACATGCTATTTACACATTGGAATAAAAATGTGAGGAAAATATATGTATGACAAAGGGGTCCTTGTTGCTTGAGACTTGACGCTTGCTTTCTCTATTGAAGATGAACTATTTGCCCCCAACGCTTGGTATCATCAAGCTCCCATAACCTATGCGAGGCAAAACCACCGTGCTGAGCAAGTATGCTCAGTGGTACTCCAGTATGTCCATATTTTTATATATAATACTTAAACTCTAAACTTTATATAATATATATATATATATATATATATATATATATGTATATATATATATATGTATAAGGGGTTCTTGTATAGTCTGCATAACTGCATATGAACTTGATCCTATCTTAGCATACAATCCTTACCACCTAATAAGCATGACGTAACTATTACTTACCTTGACCAAGACTAAGTATATAATATAACTAGGATGGATGCTCCCTTACCTATAAATTTACCTATATTATATTGATGGGCTTCAATGCGAATGCACTACTATGTTATTTAGATGTAACTACATGCAATTATGATGCAATTATCCTATTTACATGATAACTGACTTTATCTAGACATGAATCCCACTTACAAGTCATATGAGTGTTCATGTGAGCTATAATGCATCAATCTCTTTACGAGCTATTATGTGTGACAAGTTAAAGATGTCTAGTTTTATTTTAAAATTAATCTTTTTAACTTGTCTCAAAGTCACGGGTAATACACTCCTAGAATAACCCTGAGGAAGGGTAAATAGGCTAATAAGCTGATAACTACAAGCTAATAAAGCTAATAAAACTGATAAATGTTTATGGCCTTAGCCACAATCACTAAAAATAGCTCATGTGGCATTGGTGTCAAGCTGTAAGCTATTACAGATCAGCATAATATCCCTCTCTAAAATGCCAAAGCTACCTTAACTAGGTTTCTGTAAGGTTTACCTTAGGCTCTTGCTCTTTAATTTTTTAAGCTTACTATATTTATAAGATATGCATGGTCTTTCCATTCTTTTTAAAGGCTATTTATTCATAATTACTTGTCTGGTGATGTTTAATTAGTTGTTATTCCAGTGATTGATAGCATGAGTTTTACCTTCTAATATAGATTATTAGCTTACCATAATTTCTTAGTTTGTAAAGTTGATTTCTTCATTCTAGTAACTGAATTTCTAAAATACTTCTATAGTTCATTTGTGTGTTCTCTACTAATTGATAGTTAGCTAGTGAGTATGCTAGGCAACCACATGAGGTGCCCTAGTCATAAAGGTGACTGATAAGCCATTGATTTCATAATTTAATTGCTTATGCATTTAATATATGCATAATGAGACAAACGTGAGTATACTATTTATATGTGAGTGCTTAAAGATACACATATGTTTGATATCATACTATGGGCATATAAGCTAAATAGTCAGCTAATCAAGTTTTTCCTTATGGAAATAACTTACTAACTATAAGCATATGACTTAAGCTTGATTTTATTCATGAAACTAAGAAATATCATAATGCACATGTTATAAAAATATACATATCACTGCATAATTACTTCACAAGGCCTTTGCCTGACCTTTCCCTTACAACGGCATATGTCCTAGAGCTAATCTAATGCATGAACATTAACTGACTAACTTTCTAAGATGCATAGGTCCAACTTATGTAGTGCATCTATGTTGCTATAGCATATTTGACTGAGGTATTGTAAAATATGTTAGAGTGAAAATATCGTGATACATCCACTTTATTTGCCTAGTATAACATGCTGCCTATAGCTAAGTGTTAACTATGTAGGTAAGATTAAAGCATTACATTAAATGTAAATCACATAAATCCATGATACATGATTAACATTAGTGATCTCATTTACTGTGACTAGCTTTAGTTGAATAACCTTGTTCAAGGCATACCTTGTACCTTAATCCTATCATGCTATCAAACTATTCTCAGTTACTAGTTTATGCTTCGTCATAATACCATTTTCATCTAATTGAATTATTTATGCTACAATATGCATTACTTATATCTAATAAAATTTCCTAAATCTCAAGAGATCTATTCTCAAGATTTCTTAGTGATTTCTTGATACATTTCCTACATCTTATTCTCTTCTACTAATATGGTTCGGCTGACGAATTATCAGCTAGTAGCTAGCTTGATTAGGGTATGTACTGACTTAACTGATGTATCTAGGTTGTTAAAGCCTAAGCAAATTATGTATCACAACTAAAGTTCACACAACATGATGCATGTCCCTATATGGCTGACTCAGCACACTACTCATGCATGAGACTTAAATACATATACATGACTAGCATAATACCTTAATTGTTGTATAAATGTGTACACGAGATATGTTTGAGGTAAAAAACACTATTCATTTTTATCTGACTCTAATCACTATATATCAAATTATCATTTACGCATAGGTACTTAAGTATGAGGGTGTAGTTGCTACTATACCAAAGATATTCACTATAAAATGATCTTGGGCATGCTATTATAGGTGACTATTTAAGAATATGCAAGGGCTCCATATAAACACGATAGGCAAATAAATTAGATAATCGAAGGAAACACATTTATGCTATTAAAACAATTCATTACCTGTAGCTATGAGAAAAAAATTATAAAGTGAAATTTAGAAGGAGAAATTAAGAGATAAAGGAGTACATACATTGAATCCCAATCGTGTCCACTTTAGCTTATGCTTTTCCCTTTGCCTTTATCTGTGCTTAGATCTGATCCCCTTCCATTTTCTAAATTATTTCCATTAATGCATAATTATAGCCGCTGTTACTGTTGATTCCGCATGATTGGACTTCCTCCTTCCTATTATTGAAATCACTGCACAAATAGTAGCAATGAGCATAATAAGCTCACCTTTAATGTCCACTACTCTTAAAATTTAAACACTTTAAATTACAGTGTATTGTCCTTCTAATACTGCTGTGCCACCCGTTTTATTTATCTCTTATTATAGTTTTCCTGTTATCTAATAATTTTCTTACTACAAGGTTTTACTATTGTAACAAATTCATTTTGCAGCAGTTGTCGCAAGGTTGGTTACCTGCTACTAGTAACTGTAGTCACTATTGAAATTGTGCAGTGTGTTACAACACTCACTGCCCTTCCCTCTATAATTGTATTGCTGCTCCATAGTAGCACAGTTTCCCCAAAATAGGTTTGAATTTTAGCAACTCACCTCAGTAATTTGTTTTCCCTATCTCTATCCATACTAATATGTTTGCAAATGCCACACATTTGCATAGCAGCACCTGTTGCTTGTGCACAGCAGCTCAATTATGCGCCCGTAGCTATGCTACCATGTGCAGTAGTGGGACTGCTCAGCCCCTATTATTCTCCCAGCAACTTGAATAGAAGGCTAAAGCATGACTGACCCATTGGTGCTACCTCCTATAGCTGTAGAATCTCTATGTGTGTCATAGTACTTGCTGTCTAGCCCCATTGGCAACAATGATATTGCTATGTCATAGCAACTACAGAAAACTGTTGCCTTCCATTTGTGTAGCCTTGATTCCTTTGCAATTCCAATCTCACTACTTCATCTTGCCTCTTTTTTTTGTCCAATTAATGAGAAAGAATCATAATAGAAAAATTAAAATGCAACTCACCTGCTATGCCGTCGCTTGCTGCCCTAGTAGTGCGCTAACTCTGAGCTACTCTGCGTCATGCCCAGCGATGCCCTATCACCCTCTAGCACCCTAACTACCGCTATGCTAGTGGCCATGTCCCTTTATTTTTCCCCTGCTATAACTCTTTTCTTTCCTTTTATTCAGTCCAAACACCAGCTAAAACTTTCTCTAGTGTTAACTTACAAATTTAAGTTGATTTTATCTTTTTTTTTGAATTCTTGTAGCTCCTCTAAACTTCCAATGACCATTGACTGGCTTTTATGTTCCTCTATGCCTAAATAGAGCCACTACCAAAGTCTCTAAGGAAAAATTACCAACATCCCACTAGTGTGTGTGTGTGTGTGTGTGTGTGTGTATATATATATATATATATATATATATATATTTGTAAAATTACTAACTTGTCTAGTACGAATGTCCTTATATTGAACTAATCAATCCCCCATTAATTAATTGTTAGCTAAGAGCCATCAACCAAAATTGCTAATTTATTTACTAAGGCATGAAGGCTTAGGGTGTCACAACCTATTCCTCAAACATTAGAGTCTCCAGCTCTTGAGTCTTTTAAGTCATCTAAGTCATTAAATAAGTCTTCTGAACCTCTAAAAGAGTTTGAGTCAGAAAATTCCCAAGAGAGAATTCAAGGCACAATTAAACAACTATAAGTGTATTCTATGAAAAAAGGGGTGGTTAATCAAACAACATTGCAACAATCTCCTACTCAGATTGATATTCAAAAGTTAAATAACATTCTTGCTATGACCATAAAACATTTATATCATAATATAAAATAATCTATTGACTACCAATCTATTAGACCCAAAGATGAGTTGAACCTACCCATTGCCCTTTGTAAAAGAACTAGAGCCTATACCAAACACCCCTTGTTCTTTTCATGACATATCAAAATTTCTCTCCAAGCCATAAAACATTTTTGAGCAATCTCCACTCAAGTCTTATATGAAAAAATTTGTCTAAAGCATTAGGGGATAAAAAGTGGGAGGATGCTATAAAGGTAAAAATAGAGGTCCTAAAAAAATAAAACAGAGGATATTATTGTACTATCAAAAGGAAAAAACTAGTTAGCTATAGGTGGGTGTTCACAGTAGAGTATAAGGTGGATGGATCAATGAAAGTATAAAGCAAGGTTGGTTGCCAAAGGTTAGACTCAAATCTATGGAATTGATTACCTCTAAACCTTTGCCTCGATAGCAAAAATTAATATGATAAAAGTCTTGCTTTTATTAATTACTATTTTTTGTTAGAATCTATAGCAATTTGATGTAAAAAAAAATGTGTTTCTTTATAGAGACCTAGATGAAGAAATTTATATGAAAGTTTCCCCCCAGGTTTAAGTCTAGAGGACGGATGGTATGTAGAGTTAAAAAGGCTCTC
This sequence comes from Hura crepitans, assembly GCA_948208565.1. Lineage (NCBI taxonomy): Eukaryota > Viridiplantae > Streptophyta > Magnoliopsida > Malpighiales > Euphorbiaceae > Hura > Hura crepitans. The sequence continues at coordinate 16,230 of CANXYI010865050.1, forward strand.
TATTCACTTAAACAATCTTCTAGGGCCTAGTTTAGGAGATTTATTAAAGCTATAAAGGCATTAACTATAAACAAAGTTAAAGAGATCACTCTTTATTTATAAAACACTTAAAAATAAGGAAAGTGGCAATCTTATTAGGGTATGTAGATGATATTATATTATTAAGAAATGATAAGAAAGAAATAAAAAAAAAACCTAAAAGAGTGTTTATTGAAGGAGTTTGACACCAAAAAACTTTTAAAATACTTTTTAGGCATCAAAGTGGCTTATTCTAAACAAGGAATTTTTATTTCTCAACAAAAATATGTTCATGATCTTTTGAAGTAAATAGGAAAGATAGGTTGTAAACTGACAGAAAAAATAATTAAATACAATCATAGGTTATGTGACGCTCCTATAAAATCAATAATAGATAAGGAATCTTATCAAAGGTTAATTGGGAAATTGAGAAACATGCATTCGCACATTATGCATCTTATACTGTACATGTATCATGTCTAACCCCTTTATCTTATCTAGCCATTATTGATCCTTCACTTACTACTCAGTCGAAGAGAGTAGGTAAGCACCTCAGCAGAGTTAGTATAGAAGTACCTATACAACCAAAGCGAGGAACTATGTCTTCTAATGAGTATATAACTAAGGCTATGTTCATAGAAGCAATGGTTGAGATGGAAAAAAGGATGACGTCACTAGTTACTAATGCCCTGTCCCCTATGCAGAACCCTCAGGAGCTAAGATAGACTTTCAAGACTAACAAGGTGAAGGAGATAGTAAGGGAGCCCAAGGATGACCATTCGTTTGATGATGATATACCACAAGTGGTAAATGCTTACAATAGGGTACCCCCTTCTAAGGCACTTGAGAATGAACAGTTGAAGAAATTAAATGAAAAAATAGAGCCTATGTCTAGATTGGTGACCATGGGCAGAGATATTGACTTAAACGACATTAGTCTAAGGACTAATCATTTTATGCCTCATAAAGTTTAAGATGCCTAATTTAAGCAAGTTTAATGGAACCTTTGATCCTCGTACTCATCTAAAATAGTATGTAGTAGCTATGAGAGCCAACCATTTGATAGAAGAGCAAATTTTGAGCTTATTCAGCATATCCCTCACAAAGTCAGGCTCTTGACTGGTACCACTATCAAGAGAGAAGGGTTAATGAGGACCAGAATGATTTAGCAAGGGCATTTAATAAGCAATAGGCCAATAATGCCAGTGTTGAGATTACTTTGAAGGATCTAGAGCTAATTAAGCAGAAGCCCAATGAGAGTTTTTCTGACTATCTCTAGAGGTGGAGGGAAAAGATCTTGAAAATGAGGAATAAGCCTGAAGATATTGACTAGATCAAGATCTTCATTAGAAATGCTAATAGTTATATGAATAATGGGTTTATAGCTAAAGGCATTACTATATAGGAATAGTTGAAGGATATTGCCATTGACCTTGAAGCCAAGTATCGAATAGGGTTACAAGAGATCGAACAATAATCCTACTTTTACGGGTGGAAATACTGGCAATTCCACTAAAACTGCTGAGGTAAATGTAGTTCAAGGTCACAGGTACTCAAATCTAGGTAAATCCTTGTCATGGTGTTTAAAAAAACTCACTAAAGAAGGGAAACTATAGCCATTTCCACACAAGCCATTCAATAGACCATTACCCCCAAATCATAGACACGATTAGTATTGTGCTTATCATTAAAGAATCGGACACCTTACAAACAACTACAAACTCCATAGAAGGGCCATTTAAGACCTTATTAATTCAAAATAAATCTTTGACCTAGAAACTTTATCAAACCCACTGCCAAAACATCACACCATATGCCTCCTTAAATCCAGATTACCCGAAGAGTATGTGCTGAGGGAAATCTACGAGTCCGACATAGTAATGAAAGCAAGAGGAGGGTGAGTGAATTAATCCTAATGACCGATTTCTAGGATAGGGAGAGTGACCGTGAGGCTAGGGAGAGCAAGAATTTTTGGGATAAATCCTCTGATGAGGATTTCGAAGAGGGTGAGAGAGAGCCAATACGAGTTAAGG
>CANXYI010865184.1:0-12900 GCA_948208565.1 Hura crepitans
ATTTAAACCAGTAATTATGTCTTCAACAAGGGATTTCTCTCGAGTACTTACTTAAATCATACCATGAATTGGATTTTCAAGCCCACAACACATGCACTCACACTTAAAAGTACCAATAAGCTATTAAACCATTCTTTATACATCCTTTAAGCATTATAGCTCCTAGAACAAGTCACAGCCAGTAAGGATTTTAAGCCTAAAGTTCAACATTTCAAGCTATCCACATTGTTCACATTTCACATGCACATTTCCATCTTTTAGGAAGTTCACTCAAAGTTTTCATAAGCTAATCTCTATAATTAGCCATCCTTAAACTCATTTCCAGCATCACTATACCATAAAAGGCATGAAATAAATCCTCTAAGTCCACTTACTTGTGATGGAGTCCCTTGAATCCTCAAGAATAGCACATTGGCCAACATCAATAATAACTTCCCTCCTCCTCTGTGGGCCTCAAAATGCCATCTAAATGCCCCAACCACCTCATAAAAATCATCACATAGATATTAGCCATGATCTAGCATCAAAAAGCAATGAAAAATCCTAAGAAAAGGAGGAGAAACAACCATAGACTCACCTTTGGGTCAGCATTCTAGACTGTCTAGACCAAAAAAAACTTTGGCAATTTTTTTTCTCCCAACTAAGAAGTCCTTTCTGCCTAATTCTTTTTCGCCATGGTGCCTAATAGGTAGACTTGAATTTAGAGACCACAATCACTATTTTTGGAGAAGGGAAGAAAATGTTATGGCCAGTTTTCTCTTTAACTGGCATTTGGCTTCAGTGGCTAGAAGGAGAAGAAACCATCCTTCAATTCAAGTGGAATTCCACTTGTTAAATGATATTTGCCACTTGGAAAACTTGCTTAGCCACTTGGCATGGTGTGGGCCCTATCTTAACATGTCAAGGTTGTCTTAAAACCTCCTAAACCATCTCGATTTTTGTGACAAAATTTGAAAATTCACAATAATTCACTCGGACCTCAGAAAATTGTACCTTTTATATTAAAATTTATATTTTAATCCCCTCTACCTGCTCATAAATTTTGATGCCCAAATTCCATCGATAGGCTAGTTTTTAGACTATCTCAATTTACATCCCAATCTAAAAGATTATGAGAATTTGCAAACGACCTCTAATTCCAAAAATTATTTAACCATTGGACTCATTGTAATTTTGAGCTTCAGAGTCTACTATTTTCAGGTTCGTTAGGCACATCCCAAGTTAATCCTAGCTTACAAATTTTTTATTGCATCGATAAGTAGCTTCTAGTCCAAAATGAATTGTTAATTCTACAAAAATTTTAAATTCCAACTTTTTCATCACATTAAGGCCCCTCAAAGTTTCATGACCCATGTTATTGCCTCGATCGACATGTAAGTGACATGGCAACCTAAGCACACTTCTCGGACCTTATGGCACTATTCACAGAGCCTCAGACCATGGGTGTCACATTTCTTCCACTCTTAAGAAAATTTCATCCTCAAAATTACCTAAAGCAAATAAAAGAGGATACTAGGCTCTCATTTGCTTCTTTGGGTCTCAGGTAACTTTCTCAATACTTTTATACCGTTGAAGAATTGTAATAATGGTCTGGACTAATCTTTATAACTATCTCATTTCATGAGCCATACTCTACACCGTTTCCTCTTCATAACTTATATCCAGCTGTACTTCGATAGCTATTATCGGAGTCATATTTAATAGATCTGATTTGTACCCTCTAGGCCTAGAAACATAAAAACACAAGGTATTGTTGTAGCTTAGGTGGTAGTGTCAGCTTGCATGCTAGAGATCTGACCCTATCAGTATTCTTTTAGGGCCTGCTGAACCTAGGACTCATCCCAAGCCTTCACTCCTTTCTCCTCGGAGAAACCTCTAGAATATTTTTTTTCTCTAATTAAATATTCAGTAGCTCTTTGCTTTTGGTCAGCATATAATTCCTATCTAATCACACTGCTATCAGTCTTTTTTTTATTAATTTTATTCTTTTTCAACCTCTTTAGTCAAACTACTCTAAAGACTTTCTTCTCTAACTTTACCCTAACACAAGGGATCCTACATTGTTTATCATACGATGGCTCATATAAGTCCATTATCAAACTAAACTGGTCACTGCTATCATAGCCAATCTCTGCCAAGAATATATGTGTACATATATCTCAGTTAACCATAAGCTTACTAATACTATCTCACAATATATTATTAGATATCTGCATCACCCTCTCTAACTGTCCATCAGACTAAAGATGATCAACTAGGTTATAAGCTAGTCTAGTGCCTAAAGATGCTGGCAACTTCTTCCAAAATCTTAAAGCAAAACAAAGATCTCTATCCAAATGACAATCACTGGCACATCATGAAATCTGACGATCTCATCACATATAGTCTAGCCAACCTCTTTAAAAACTAAGTCACCCTAATCGATTAACTTAAATTGTCTTAACCATTTATCAACAATTATCTATTCAATAGTGCATTTACCTTTGGTCAATAGTAAACCCATCACAAACCTTAGGGTTAACTTTCCTCATTCTCACTTTAGTATAGTTGTAGGATACAATAATTCAGAAGGAACCTGATGCTCAGCTTCTACTTGCTAGCATGACAAATACTTGATGTCATATTCTACTACATTTCCTTACATACCAAGCCATCAATTAATAAAATTTTCAAGCTCAAAATTTTCTTCCCAAAATGCATGAAATGAGGAGCCTCATATAGTTCCTTAAACATCTACACCTTAGGTCCTCTATACAAGATACGCACAATCTATTCTGATGATTCAACTACTCACTTGCTATCAACTCAGATCTTATGGTCTTCCCCTCTTTAGCTTTGCTAATTATTGAACCATCTGCTCATCTCTTATCTTATTCTCTTTAATCTATTGCTAAAATCTAACTTCAATTGTAATTCAACCACTATAGCCTCTTCTATAGTGAATTGTAACCTAACATTCATAGCTCTAAAGATCACCATAGATTTTCCACACTTATTATCTTCTATCACATTAACTTTCACCAGTAGGTAGTCAATCAAGCAATCAAAATCCTAAATCGACTCTATCCATCTTCTCTATCTCAGGTTCCTTCTCCTGAGTAAAAGAATACCTCAAGTTCTTATGATCTATACATATTCAACATTCCTCTTTATACTGATAATGCCATCGTATATTTCAGAACAATCACATTGACAACTAGCCCCAAATTAAGGGTAAGATAACCCCTTTCTCGTGGCTTCAACTATCTTGAGGCACAAACCACTATCTTTCTATCCAACATTAACACCTGACAAGCTATTTAGTGAAGCACCACTACATATAACAAAGTCCTTATCCTATTCAAGTTGAATTAGGATAGGAGCCTCTATCAATACCTATTTCAACTTAGCAAAATTGGCTTGATATTGATCATTCGACACAATTTTTTTACATTGTTTCTAAGTAGTCCAGTTAAAGGAATAACAATAGTGGAAGTCCTCTTACAAGTCCTTTGTAATATCAATTGAGCTTAGAAAATTCCTCATCTTTGTTACATTCCCAGAGGGTTTCCATTTTAACCCTCCTTGCCTTTACTAGGGCCTATTTTGACTTTCTATATTGAAAGTATGTGGCCTAAAGAAAACTTCATCTACCCAATTCACACTTATTGAGTTGGGCACACAACTATCTCTCTTTCAGGGTCTGTATCACAATCCTAAGGTGTTGTTCATACTCTTTCTAGTTCTAGAGTACACCATAATATCATCCAAGAGTACTATTACCACCGATCTACATAAGATTAAAGCTTTGCTCATTGAGATCCATAAAAGCTGTTAAGGCATTGGTAAGCTCCAATGGCTTCACTAAGAACTCAGGATGCCTATACTAGGTCCTAAAAGCAATCATAGTAACATCAGCTTCCCTAAATCCTTAGCAGATAGTATTTAGATCTCAGATCTATTTCAAAAGAAAAAAGACCAGCCCCTCTCAAATGATCAAAAAGATCATCCACTCGAACAGGGGATATTGATCCTACACAATCACTCTGTTCAAATACTTTTAAAGTAAGGCATAACCTAAGCAACCTATCTTTCTTTCTTATAGATAGCTTAGGCACTCACTAAGGGGTTATACTACGTCTACCTATACCCTTATCAGATAGCTTTTGTAGCTATATTCTTAGTGCTTTTATTTCAATAGATGCCATGCTATAAAAAAATAATAACCACTTGAGTAATACCAGGATACACTTCCACTTCAAAATCCAGTCTTCCCTAGGATAATAACCTTGGTAGCTCATTAAGAGTATATTAGAGAACTGAGCATTAACTGATATATATGCTAGATTATAATTAAATCATTCAAATTAATACCATAGGCCAAACATGCATCATTCCTTTTAAAGAAGTTACTATATCTTTATAACAAAAATAAGATGGTCTAAAGGGTTTCTCTCACTATCCATGTCTCTATCAGCCCCTTTACAGTCTGGAAGGTCAACTTTCTATGGTTCTATTTAGTTATAACCTGATACTTAATAAGCCAATCCATCCTAGGAGTACTCAATTTATTGAAATACAATTAAATCAAATCAACAGTAATATATACCCCTAAATCACTTGAGGGCATCTTCTATGCACCCCATTCACAACCACACACTACCCTCTAGGTTTGTTAACTCCAATATCTACATCAACTTTCTCAAGACCTATCAGCCTATTCTATGCTAGTGTAGTACCTAAATATGAGGGCATTAAATCAGGGTCTATCAAAGCCAAAACTAAAACATTAGATAAATAGAATACCAGTCATACCATCTCATATTTCATTAATTTTTCTAGTTCTCACAACACATTGCCTGGCTAAAGCACAAGCCGTAATTCTAATACCCTAACTAATACTAGACTACTTTCCTTTAGTCTATCTTTGACCCCTACTTTAGGGTGTGACATTAGGTATCTGTGTCTAAGCACCCTCTATCTGTCCCTATGGACACTTTCTCTGTTGTGGTCTCTAGCACCACAATGGAGACATTTTTTGAACTTGCCTCCTCTACACTATCCCTTAATGTCTTTTCTAACAAAAGCCACACTTGAGAGGTCCTCTCTTAGTATTGTCTCTCCTCATCTTACAAATTTGCCCTTGCATTAGACTGTCACATAGTGCTCTACCTTTTTCTCTAAAAGAGGCCTCTCCTTGTTAGTATCATATCCTCCTTACTACATGTAACTAGTACTGGTACTACTAAATCCCTCTTTTTAAGGTTTAGCTATCTATACCCTTGACCCTACATTCAGTCCTATTAAGAATCTCTTATAGTCTGCATATATATCACTAAAAATAATCTCCTTAACATACTTCAGGAATCTAGTAAAATCCTTCTATGTACTACTTCCCACAGTACTAGGGCAGGGTTTCTCCTACCTACTATCAGTCAATTACTCTTGACTCTACCTACTGAGTAGCATTACTGGGCTTAGGTGATAATACATAACTTGCTCTCTTGTATAACTAGGGTTACTAAACCAATTGGTTCCATAGCCCTTCTTTTAGGCAATTAGACCAGTCATTTTTGTATTATAGAAGACTTTCCCTTCTCAGCCTCAGATAGTGTTATAGTTTAGAGAAATTGGAAACTTAAACATGTGATGTCCATGTACTCTACTAAGGAAAACCTAGGCTCTGATACCACCAAATGTGACACCCCCTACTGGATTCTCAAAGAAACCCAATAAGTGGTGCACTTCTCGCTAGGTCACCCATCTTGAAAATTTCCCCTATAGTCATTTGTTTAACTTTTACTTATGCCACACTAGACAATTTTATCTGAATCCAAAATCATTCTAATCAGTGCTTATAATCCATTTAGGCTAGTATCAATACATTTCAACCATTATAAAGGGAATCTAACACACTTTAATACCATCCTAAAAATTCTATAGCATGACAGCTGCCTAGGTCATTATCCTAAAATTACTATTCACCTATAAGCACTTCAATACTATTTAACATATCTCCTAGACCCCTCTGGTCCCCCACTCTAAGCCTAACATCAACATCTATCACATATCAAACTCAGGCCATAGATACAAGCACACATATATGAAGCCTTAGGCTTACATCATAGCTAAACATATATTGACAAGAAAACATAAAAAGTTATTTTATTTACATCTCCTAATTATGCTTACTTATATACATCACATATATAAAGCTTAAATACATGGTCTTTACCCAATTCCCACCTAAGTACATGGATATCAAAACTGTATAACCTTTACTTCTTATTCCTTCTCAATTATTCTCTAAACTTTCATTGCCACACTTCACAAGCCAAGAGTCTGCTCCTAAGTACCTGTGTAACAAAATAGGTATGCTGAGTATATGAGATACTCAACGGTGAACTTAAAGCATTGAAATCATGGAATTATATCTCTTCATACTTGTATAGTCCACTAAATGAGTTAATCATATTATTTAATTCAATTTACACAATAGGGTGCCAATTACTAAAATACCCTAAGGTTTTTATATGTCATGAAACATCATTTTTCACCGACATAAATTATTTCAAGTAATTGTAAATACTTATAGCATACATATTTTATAGGAATCAATTGGTTTTATAACTTATGTGAAGAATGACCAAAATGCCTTTTGTGTTTATATTTTACAAAGCCTCATAAATAGTTATCCAATTATGCTTAAATTTTATCTTCTATAATTATTCTGCTTCTTTACTTAATTTAATTCATTGGCTCGACTAAAAAGATGACACTTAAAGACACTAGATCTAAAAGGAAAATAAACTAGTTCAGTGGCCCTTATTCTAGACCTACGCTGCTGAACCGGCATGTGTGCCATAATAGAGATCAATTGTAGCCTTTCTAGACACAAGTAAATAATAGTTGTATGATGTAATAGAGATCAGCCCATAGGCCTCCCCAACTATAAATGAGTATCATCAACAACTAGGTGACATAATAGAGATCAGCTCGTAGGCCTCCCCAGCCACTAATAAATATCATCAACCTCTTGGTGACATAATAGAGATCAGTCCGTAGACCTCTCTAGCCACTAATAAAGTCATTACTTGAATATCAAACAACTAGCAGCTGTAAAACCTTAAGTTGATTGATTAACCCATCTAGTAGGTGTCTAACTAATGGGCTAAATAGCTCAATTTAAGTTCATTTATTAACCAAAAATATTCTTATAATATTTATATTCCAGAAATAGGTAGTTAAAATTTTTATCACATATTTTATTTTTCAACCAGTCTGGTATAGCCATATTTTAGCTCTATTGAGTAAAAATTCCAAAATAATATTTATGTCTACTATTACCAAAATCTAAGGTTTAATATATTATGATTTATCATGGCATAATACTTAAAAATTTAACACTTTCTATCCAGTGACATTTTTGGTTCAGGTACTGGTCAACTGGATAGTTATAGGTCATTTCGACCACTTTTTAACATGCAGTTTTGGGACTGTTTTAAGTCAAAATTTAACATACTTTTCAACACCTTTTTAAGCACATTCATAGGTATATAATCAAACATATCTAGGCCAATTCTTGGGCCAAACCATAGACACAAAAGCCATTCTTACATATGTTTCAAATCTAGCCCTAAAGGCATAATTTTGGGCACACTATTTACTTACATTCCATAACCCTTAAGGCACCTTTTATAGATACATTACAACCATTTTTCAAGTCATTTTCATTTTCATTTCTTAGGACTTTCCTTACCTTCTTAAACTTCATGTCAAACACTTATTTTTATGCCATAGACATTTTACATACTTATTCAAATCACACCTAGCCAATTATTGCACATTTTAGGTCCATTTCACTATCCCATTAGAGGTTCACTTTAAGCCATATTTTAGGTTGCTTTATTCAAGCTCATGTTAAAGTATTACTCCTTTATCAAGGTTTATTATCATGTATTTACCTACTATTAATCATACACTTAATGTTTCATACATTGCCTAAAAATATTCGCACACAGGTAATTCCACTTTCATGCCACTTAAAAAAAGTTTAGGCACATACATGTCTCGGCCAAAGTTCAATATTCATTCACACATATACTTGTCAAGCCAATTACTTACCAATTCATCATTATTAGAAAATATAGACCTAATAAACATATCAATTCAATAATTCAAACCACTAATTATTTCTTTAACAAGGGATTTCTCTTGAGTACTTGCTTAAATCATAGTGTGCATTGGATTTTCAAGCCCACAACACATACACTCACACTTAGAAGTACCAATAATCTATTGTACCATTCTTTATACATCCTTTAAGCATTATAAGTCCTAGAACAAGTCATAACCAGCAAAGATTTTAAGCCTAAAGTTTAACATTATAAGTTATCCACATTGTTCACATTTCACTTGCATATTTCCATCTTTTAGCAAGTTTACTCAAGGTTTTACTAATCTAATCTCTATAATTAGCCATCCTTAAACTCATTTCTAGCATCACTATACCATAAAAAGGTATGAAAGAAATCCTCTAAGTCCACTTACTTGTAATAGAGTCCCTTGAATCCTCAAGAATAGCATACTAGCCAGCATTAATAATACTTCCCTCCTCCTCTATGGGCCTCAAAATAGCATCCAAATGCCATAAACACCTCACACAAATCATCACATAGATATTAGCCATGATCCAACATCAAAAGTAGCCAAAAATCCCACGAAAAAGAGGAGAAATAGCCATGGACTCACCTTTGGGTTAGCATTTTGGATTGTCTAGACCAAAAAACATTGGCAATTTTTTCTCCCAATTGAGAAGTTCTTTCTACCCAATTCTTTTTTGCCATGGTGCCTTACAAGCAAAATTGATTTTAAAGACCTGAATCACCATTTTTAGAGAAAGGAAGAAAATATTATGGCCAGTTTTCTCCCTAACTTGCATCAACTTCTCTAGCTAGAAGGAAGAAGAATCTATCCTTCAATTCAAATGGAATTCCACTTGTTAAATGATATTTGCCACTTGGTAAACTTGCTTAGTCACTTGCCATAGTGTGGGCCCTATCTTAAAATGTCAAGATTGCCTTAAAATCTCTTGAACTATCTTGATTTTTATGGCAAACTTCAAAAATTCATAGTAATTCACTCAGACCTCAAAAAATTACACAGTTTATTTAAAAATTAATATTATAATCCCCTCTACTAGCTCATAAATTTTTTTTGGCCAAAGTCCTTTGATAGGGTAATTTTTAGACTCCTTCGATTTATGTGCCAACCTAAAAAATTATGAGATTTTGCAAATGACCTCTGATTCCAAAAAAAATTCTTTCACCATTGGACTTAGTGTAATTTTTGAGCTTCAGGGTCCACTATTTTTGAGTCCGTCTGGGCACATTGCTAAATTTTTAAAATCTCAACTTTTCATCACATTAAGGCTCTTTGAAGTTTCATGACTAGTGCCACTACCTCGATCCATGTGTAAGTGACTCGGCACCCCAAGCACACTTCCCAAACCTTGTGGTATTGATCACAAAGCCTTAGAGCATGAGCATTACGATCTCTCTCTGTGTGCTCTATTCTAACATTTATTGCTCTTATTGTCACCATGAACTTCTAGCTCAATGCATCTGCAATTACATTAGCCTTTCTCGAGTGATAGTCTATCAGGCAATCATCATCCTTGATCAACTCCAACCACCTTTATTGTATTAAGTTTAACTCCTTTTGGGTGAGGGGATATTTCTAACTCTTATGATCAGTGTAGATATAACACTTTTCATTGTACAAGTAATGCCTCTCGATTTTCAATGCAAAATTCTTAAGTAGGATAATTCCTCTTATATGGCTTTAGTCAATATCATCTTTAACTTATTAAAGCTCTCCTGACACTTTTCATCCCATTCGAACTTTACATTCTTCTTTATCAATCTTATCAATGGTGTTGTAATCATTAAGAAACCATTTACGAACCTTTTATATTAACTAGCCAATCTTAGGAAAATCCATACCTTAATCACATTCCTAAGAGGTTCCTATTCCAACACAGCTTTAACCTTACTGGGATCTACTCTGATACGATCTATTGATACAATATTGCCTAGGAAAGCCACTTTATTTAGCAAAAATTCATATTTACTCAGTTTAGCATATAACTAATTATCTTTCAGAGTCTATAACATAATTTTGAGATGGTGTTCATACTCCTCCCTAGTCTTAGAATGCATTAGCATGTCATCAGTAACACCACCACAAACTAATCCAAATAAGGTTGAAACACCATATTCATTAAACTTATAAAGGCTGTTAGAGCATGAGTGAGTCAAAATGGCATCACTAGGAACTCATAATGCCTCTATCTTGTTTTAAAAGTAGTCTTAGGTATATCAACCTCCTTAATCTATAACTAATGATACCCTGATCTCAAGTCAATCTTAAAAAATACACTAGCACCTCTAAGTTGATAAAAAAGATCATTAATCCTAGGTAAAGGATATTTATTTTTCACAGTCAACTAGTTCAATTGCCTATAATCAATATAAAACTAGAGTGACCTATCTTTCTTTATTACAAAGAGCATAAATGCTCCCTATGGTGAAATACTGGGTCTGATGAAGCCCTTGTCTAGCAATTCTTACAATAGTACCTTTCATTCTTTCAACTCTATAGGTGCCATTCTATAGGTAGTAATGGATAAAGGTGAAGTACCAGGATATACTTCAATTTCATAATCAAGCTCTAGGTGCAGAGGTAGTCTAGGTAACTCTTTAGGGAACACATCATAAAATTCAAAGATAACTAAGATCTGATTAATGCTAGGTGTGGAGTTGTTAGTGTCAAGCATATAGGCTAGGTATGCTTTATTACCCATGCAGATGAGTCGTCTGGTTATAATAGCTGAGATGAGTTTATCTATATAATTTTCTCACCCACAATTGCTACCTCATGTCCCTCTACTGTTTGAAGGGTAAGCCTCTGTATTCACAATCAAACATAGCCTAGTGTTTAGATAACCAATCCATACACAAGATAAAGTCAAATTTGTGAGAAGGAAGTTCAATGAAGTTTGTAGGAAATAGTTATTTCTGGATCACCAGTGGATAATGTCTTTATACTTTATTTAGTGTCACACTTTATCTGATTAGATTGCTTACTTGAATGTCTATGCCTATAGACTTTGGTTCTAAACAACTATCTTATGCTAGTGTGGTGAAAATACAAGAGTGAGTGGATCCAAGATCTATTAAAGCCAAAACTAGTGCATTAAAGAAGTAAAACAAATACTAGCAATAACATCCAAAGCTTTTGCCTCATCATAAGCTTTTATGGTATACTATCTAGCTGGAGCTTATGCCTCTGACCTAGTCATTTGACTATACTCGGCTGATCACCCTTGGTCTATTTCAGCCCCCTATTCTTTATTGCTACTGATGCTTGAGTTTGAGTAGCTTCAGTCTAACTCTAAGGATAGTCTCTTTGGTAATAGTCTCTAGCCTATTAAGTAAAACACTCTCCCCTTCTTATCTACCAACACTGACCCTAATATCTTCTAGTACAAATCTGAAAAGTTAGGGGTGCACCCTAGGTGCTGATGATAGGGCACTAGAGGCTCGTTGAGGTGGTCAAGGCCTAGATATAGTAGTTTGACCAGACCTTTGTGACTGGGGCTATCTCTGTGATTGTTCCACTAATTGAGACTGAGACTAGGTCTCCTTTTACCTCTTACTAGTTGTAGGTGTTGATCTAGGCTGCCCTAGTGTGAAAAGCCTCTTCCTCTAGAACAAGTCCCTCTTTTCTTGCAATATCACTTCCTTATCATAGGCCACTACTACCAAAACTACGAAGTCTGTAACCTTCAGGTTGGCTATTTGCATATGTAACTCCATGTTAAGGCCTTTTAGGAACCTCTTACACCTTTGCTCTTTAGTAGGGACAAATTCCACTGTGTATCATCTCAACCTCGCAAAATCTTTCTCATATTCTGACATATATCTTCTTTACTGCTTTAAATCAAGGAACTCTTGTTATTTCTTGTCTTTATAAGATTTTAGAATGTATCTCTTCTTAAACTCTTGCAAAAAAAAATTCCCAAGTTACATCTACTGCCACTTTCCCTTTCTTCACCATGAGGTAGATCAGTCGTTACCCTTTCGATACAAAAATAATTATGCGTCATTCTTATAATAGCGGTAGCTTCAAATAAATCATATATTAACTCTCTTTCTCTAAAAATATAAAAGAAAAGAGTCTATACATCAATATTTACCATAAAAAAGGTTAAGCCATAACAAATAGTGTGAAGCTTCCTCTTAGAGAAGAGAGGTAGAACATTTTAGACTTTCCTCCTCTATACCTTATAACTATTCTAAGATTTGAAGTGTCTTTTCTAACTAATACTCTACTTTAGCTGCATCATCTTCTCTAGTTCCAAGGAAATCTATTGCTCCCATCTTTTTAACTCTCTCCAAATGTGTCTACTATGGTATAGCTAGAGGTAGAGGTACAAGATTTGGTTAAGGAGGTACAAGATTTGGTGGAGGCAGTACAAGAGCTAATGTAGATATGTGTCTCAACAAATCTACAATATATTGAAGAAGTGTTAGAGATGCCTGAGCCTACTACAATGGCTATGGCTATTATGCAGCATCACTTAGCTCTAGTGTAGCTGTACGAGTTGCTTCTCCCTAAAAAGTTGTAGGAGAATGGCTAGCTACCTCTTCTCCTTGTTCAACTGGAGTTCTTTCACTCATCTTGTATCATTATAAAAGAACAACAACCTATCAGCCTCATTACAGTGGAGCTTATTAGAAAAATCAAATCCTAGACACTAGCACTGTAACACCCCCTAGCCATTTCTACATGAAATAGGTAAGGTGTGCTATTTCCCATGAGGTCACCCATCCTTGGATTTCCTTAGGGGCCTTTCAT
>CANXYI010865185.1:0-12069 GCA_948208565.1 Hura crepitans
TTCTGTGCTGACATCATGGCATGAAAGAAGCAACATGAGAGAGTGAAGCTCAGATGAAGGAGTGGTATTTGCACCTCTTTAATCTAGGTAATTTTGAGAAAAAAATTTCTTTTAATAGGGAAAGTAATGTAACAACCCAAAAATCCCGACTTTCATGAATAGTACTTCTTGGGATGAATAGTATTTTTCAAAATCCAAGTCACAGTAATTGGACCAATGGGGAATATTAATCATAAAATAATTTAGGACATAGTTTGAAGCCAATTTAAAGTTATTTGGTTGGTTAAAAACACAAAAGAAGATTTTATAATAGTGTCACGTGAATAGTAACTTAGTTTTAGTTAAAACACAAAATATTTAATTTTTGCTCAAAAAATTCTAGGATTGATATAACTTAATACTTAAAAATTCCAAATAGTCTAATGGCACTAGAATTAGAATTTTTAAATATCGGGAAGAATTTTTACTAAATTGAGTTAAGTTTATTTATTACATTTTTATCGAATTTTCAAGCTTTTTGAATGTGAATTTTTGTGAGGTTTAGGAATAATATTTCAAAATATTATTGGACTTCTAATAGGTAGAAATTAAGGGTTATATAGTAAAAAAAGAATTTTCGAAATGGTTTTTCATGGGGAATAAAAATAGGCCCTTGATTTATAATGGGCTAATCATAGCCACACTTGAATCATATAAAAAGGGAAAATTTATGGGTCAGAAACATTATTCCGAGTAGCCTTTTACCCCTTCTCCTTTTCTTTATGGATGACACCACCTTTCCTTACCTATCTCCCTTGATTTCTTTTTCTTCCTCAAATTTCTCCACCAATTCATGATCTAAGATATTAGAGCCACCCTCTATGGCCTTTAGTTAGTGATTGTGGTAAAAGATTAGAAGAAAAATAAGAGATTTGTGATTTTTCCAATTATTGAATAGTAACCAACTTTTTATTGGGGTAAGAGTTTTTGCAAACCAATATTTTTCCTAAACTTTACGAGTGCCCAAGAGTGTGTTTCTAAACTCATTTTAATTTTTGGATATATATTTAATTTATTATATGAATTTTTTATGTTAAGCCTATTTGAATTCATAGACAAAAACACAACCCGAGCATCTAAGGGAAAGAAGAAGGTTTAGGTGAGTCTTGAAATTATATTATGACCTATTTTGGTATGTGTATTACCCTAATATATGATTTAACCATTTGTATAAGCATTAGTTATGATTATTGCATTATGAAACAATTAATGCTAAGTAATAAATGTGAATAATGATGGAATTATGTATGGCATGATATGTATGTATGGTTATGAGTATGTTTAAGAGTGAAATAAATGTGTAAATATGTGCATAAGTAGAGGCTGAATGCCCCATGTGAGTTCTATGTGTGTATATGGATTATGTGATGTAAAAGAAATTCATGTTTTACTTGATTATGTTGATATGTAAGTACTATAGATAGAATTATGTGCTAGAGGTGATATAGATCAAGTGTGAAAATTGAATATATGTGTGTGTAAAGAGGGGCAAAATTTTGTTTCTTGATACATGTATGAGTATGGTTATGTATGAGTTGAATTATAAGCTTATTATAAGTTTAATAAATAATAAGAATTTTAGGACATGATTATGTAGATATGAGTGAATTTTGCATTATGTTTTATATGTTCATTTGAAATGTATTGTGGTTATAAGAATGTTGATTACTTTATAAATTATGGACATAAATGACATTATAGATTTTACTTATGGAGTGATAAACTTTAATGGTTAAATAATGTTTATGGTTCATGTATGTTATTAAGGCAATAAACTTGAAATTTATGTAATGAGCATAAGACAATTATGCTTTAAGAAATATTGATGTTAATTATGTTTAAAAATATAATGAGCATGGTAATTAGGCTAAAGGCCAAAATATGATAAGATATTGAACATAAGCATGTTCAATTGCTAAAAGAGATGATAATATGGTTAAGTTGACATTAAGTTAAAATAATGGAATTAATGAGTTTAATAATGCCCTATATGATTAGACAACCTAGATTGGATATGTTGATTGATCAACTAGGGAACAATAGTAGCTATTAGGGCATCTATGGATGTAATTTTAGCCTGTGGGCAATTATTGACCTCGAGACATGATTTTGGACTTCGGGTCCTATGTTATGGGCTTTAGGTTTGTATATGATATTAGGTTTGGATTTTGGACTATGGGTTATGTGTATTGGATGCTAAAATTTGATTAATACCTTTGAATTTTATATATGATCTGCGGATTAATTATGGCTTCAAGCCATGTCCTGCTATCAAATGTATGGATAGTTGTCTTTTAGGTATAGGCTTGTATTAAACTGCAATATTAATTAAAATTTATGATGTTAGTTAATCAAGACTTATGATGATATTAATTTTGTTTTGTATAATTATGTAGTCCATTGTTGTCAATTATTATGGTTATTGATAAAAGGTTAATTGTGACTTAGATATGTGATGCTATAAATTTAATAGGAGATACCATGTTGATATGAGTTCATGTTGTAATATAACTTTGTCATATTGGTAGGCTTGTATACATATTTTATTTTTCTATATAATAGAGATAATTTTCATATGCATGAATAATGTTGCACATCTATAATAATCATACATTAAGCTGAATACACCATTAAGTGAAAGCTTAACGCATCGTGTTTTTTGTGGTGTGTAGGTAAAAAGGCAGCAGATTAGAGTTAAAGCCTCAAAACCACAAGAGATCGTGAAGCTATCTCATTTAGGTATTTTAGATCTCTTTTTGTGTAATTTTTATGATGTATATTGTTAGATAGCACTCTTATGAAAAATGAGGGATTGGGCCTAATTTATATTTTTGTAATATGTCTTATAAATCTATTATTAACGGATGCTTTTAAACTTTCTTTAAAAGTATTTAAATGATTGTATGTCTTACAGATTGATGTTTCTGATGCATGCTTAAGAGTGTTGCCTTGTGTTGATGATGGAGGGTCAGATGGACCCGGTTTGAGTTGAGATGTGTTGTATGATATTATAAAAGTGCTTTTTAACATGTTACTATTTAGAAAAGTATCCCGGTACAGCTATTATGTTGCCATATTTTTGACACAAGGACCTCATTAGTATGCCTAGTAAAAAGTGTTTTTGATTATTCACCATTTTTATTACTTGAATATGAATGGAATATTTTAAATAAAGAAAAGTTTTAATTTGTATGGATTTTTCTTATAAAGTAATTCAGATATCGATAAGCGTGCCGCTTGTTATTTGGTTCTGATGTACAAAATAGGTAGCGGGTGTCACAGCTAGCACTTTTTAAGACTAAGAAACTTTTGTAATCCTTGAAACAAAGGGATATTTTTCATAAGTTGGGTTAGCAATGCAACCTATAATTCCACAAAAAAATCTAGCATGTAAAAAGTTCTCTATTTGGTAAAATTAGAGTTAAACTTTAATTACGAAGAAGTGAAACCTTCGATAAATTCATGAACAAATTAATAAAAAGAATGTGATTTGCCGAATAAAATCCAATTGAACTATAATTTCGAGAAAATTAGGCATTCGGTATCTTGAAATCACCCTCACAAGATTGAGTTTTTGTATATCAACTATATTTATGATAACTAATAAATTCATACTCTGTTATTGTATAATACCAAAAAAGGATTCATCGTTAAAATGCATAAGGTTATCAAATCTCAACACCACATTTTACAGCCAAGTGTTCTATGAGCTTTATCATGAAGAACCTCATTGATAGGAATTGGACATTCACAGCTAGTTCTATATTCTTGGATTTGATAAGCACCACGTTATGTCGGATTTTTCATTTTTCTTGCAATTATTTTATTGCCAAGAAAAAAAAAACCTTACCATGTTTATATAAAGATATGAACGGTGTGTGAAGCTTTATAACTGAACTTCAATTCTGAGGATACCATGCCTTTGGCCAATTAAAACCATCCATGATCAAAACCAACACAAAGAACCATGTTTTACATATTGATTGTTATCTCTTCCCCAAAATATTCTTCAATTAATACTAAGGATTAGAAGTTTATGGAAAAATCAAGGTTGGATTCAACTAGAGTAAGTAATAAATAAAGTCCTTAACCTAAAGAAAAGTAGTAAAAGATGTGAGTATAATGTTGAAATATTAGAAAAAATGAAGTCATCACCCACCCTTAAGATAAGAATAGGAACTTTATATAAAAAAGTATAAAAGTATTATAGAAAAAATATCTTGATTTTTTTCTACTCAAATAAGCATTACATCCATGAATACAAAAGAAAGTTTCTCAAGAGTTAGCTTAAATATAATATGAGGCCATTACTAGAATGTCATGACCTTTTTCTCTCATATAATCTTTTTCACTGTCATGAATCTTTTCATCTAGAAAATTTATCAAATATTTCAATCAAATTACTTTTCTTTACATTTATAAGATCTCAAGAATTTCAAACATATACCTCATTTCATCATTCCATATCTACATATCATTATTAATAGTTGATATAAAAGGCAAAACTACCATTTTTACTAAAAAGATAAAGCAAATTTTTTTTTATCATTATGCATGAATTTTTTTCCTTATAACACAAAAGTTAAGTACTATCACATCAATATTTGTATTTTTGTCTTTCTAGAAGAACTAAAACAATAAAAGACTTAACTAATTCAAAATACAAAATTTGAATTTCAAAAATTCATATGTTTTGCCTAGAAAATTCTAATATCTTAAGAATCCATTTATGATCAAATAAAAAATATCAAATTAAGAAATCTCAAAGCCTTTTAGAACATTTTTATCAAGGAACCATATTAAGATCTCACCAAGAATCATGGAACCTATCTCGATTTATAGACCTTATCAAGAATCCCAAAATACAAATATATCATAATAAAGTGGTCAGTCATGCTTTACTTCTATTACAAGGCTAGTGAAAAAGTCAAGAATTTAAAAATACACTAGAAGGAAATAATCAATAATTATACACTTTCAACTTTAAAAGTTGCCAGATTAATATTATTGTTAAGAATCTAAGGAATACAAATCTATTATAAAGAGGTAGTCGGTTATAATTCACTTATATTGTGAAGATTTCTAATGTCATCAAGAATCTAACAAATACAAGTATATTATATAAACGTAGTTAGTTTTGATGTACTTTTAATGACATCATAAAAAATTTAAGAATGAAGTCAGTTATAACTCATATTTACTAGAAAAAATTATCAGCATTGACATACTTCAAGTAATCAAGAATAACATAATGCTTTTACTCATGATAGAAATTTCCAAAAATTAATTTCCTCAATTAGAATTGCTTGTTTTGTTAACCATATAAAAAAGGTATGTTTATCTTAGACATTTCACTAATTTCATTTTTTATGTACCCATTTTAATAGTCTAAAAGAAAATAGTGATTTGATCATGATAAATTGAGGGCAAAACTAAAATACCAAAAGCTAGACCATTTTCAAGAAAATTAAAAGAAAAGGAAAAATTAGCAACATAAGACTTTTCCCTATATAAAAGGAAAAATATCCCAATTTGGGAAATTCATATTAATCAAAATCAAAATCATTTTTCAAAAAAAAAAAGAGAGAGATCTAATTAAAAAAATCAAGTATAATGAAGTGACTCAGAAAGCTAACTCTAGCAAATTATATCTTACTATGAATTTTAAGAATCATGAGCTTTATAAAACTTCATGAAGACTGTCAAGCCTGAACATTTATTATGATATTTTCATCTAAATTTTTGAATTAATTCATCTTTTGTAGAATTTCCAGAAGGACTTTCCAAAACTTTTCAAATGATATCTCAAAATTTACAAAAACTCATTAAGTTCGGTCTTAGTCACTGGCATATCCAAATTAAGCCCAATCACTATCACCGATACATTAAGATTAAAACCGGTCTTAGTCACTTATACCTCAAGAATTAGCCTAATCATAGTCACTGGTATGTTAAGATTTTAGCCTGATCATAGTCAACGATATACCAAGATTAAACTTAGTCATAGTCACCAATATATTAAGAATTTTGGAACGTATTTAACATAGGGACCTTCACAAGAATTTGACATTTATTCAATATAGGAACCTTAAATTAAAATTAGAATCACTCACATAAAGATTTTAATTTTACAAATGTGTTAATTCCTTAAATTATGATCACTTGCAAGAAGATCACTATCTTGAAAAATGTCATTTATTGAAATCAAAACCACTTGCAGCAATGTTTTACTTTCAAAAGACATCAAAATCCTAAATTATTGTTACTTGCATGAAGATCATGATTTCAAAAGACGTTAAAAATCCTAAAATCATCACCACTCACAAAAAGGTTACAATTTTAAAAACATTGAAATCATAATCACTTATAAGAAAATTCTAATTTTAAAAATACATTAAATCTTTGAATTGTGATCACTCGCAGGAAGATTGATATCTTGAAAAGTATCAAATTACTAAGATCAAAATTACGCACAGAAAGGTTTTACTTTCAAAAAAAATGTTAAAATCCCAAATTATGACTAGTCATAAGAAAATAATGATTTTGGGAGATGTTAAAAATCCTAAATTGTCACACTCATAAGAAAGTTACGATTTTGGAAACATAGTCACTCGTAGGAAGATTCTAGTTTTAAAAATGTGTTAATTCCTTGAATTGTGATTGCTCTTAGAAAGATCACTATCTTGGAAAATATCAAATTATTGAAATCAAAACCACTCACAAGAAGGTTTTGCTTTCAAAAAAAATGTCAAAATCCCAAATTATGATCACTCGTAGGAAGATTATGATCTTGGGAGACTTTAAAAATCCTAAATTGTTACCACTCGTAAGAAAGTTATAGTTTTGAAAATATTAAAATTAGAATCACTTGTAAGAATATTTTGGTTTTAAAAATGCATCAATTCCTTAAATTGTGTTCACTTGAAGGAGGATTACTATATTTGGGAAAATGTCAAATTATCAGAATTAAAACCACTTACAGGAAGGTTTTGGTTTCAAAAGATGTTAAAATCTTTAATTATGATCACTTGTAGGAAGATCATAATTTTAGAAAAAACATCAAAACTTTAAACTTGAATCACTCATTAGAGGGTTCGGATTTAGAACAATAAATAAAAATAAGAAAATATAAAAACGTAAAAATAAAAAAATCAAATAAAAGATAAATAGTAAGAAGTAGACTCAAATGGCTATCTATAGTTTTTGCATACTCTTAAGTATATTAGAAATATGCAAAAAGAGAGCAACTATAGATAGCCTTTTTCATCTGGGTTAAATAATAAGTACTAATATAAAATAAATATTAACAATATAACAAGTGATATATTTTAATTTAACAAATGATATATTTTAATTAATTAAACTTAAATAGGTTGGTAATAAATCATATTATAATAATTATTAAATAGTTTATTAAATTATAAGTTTTAATCATAATTAGTATTATTTAAATAGTATAATTATTATAATTATTATTTAATCCTTATTATTATGATTATCACTTTATTTAAATATAATCTTGTTTTAAAATTAAGTAATGATCAATTAAATTAATATAAAGCATATTATTAAATTTTAATTAATTGATCGATTAAAAGAAATTAAGAAAGCTAAGTTAAAAGAAAAAGGAAATGAAAGTAAAAGATGCAATGCATAAATATAAAAATATACAAAATACACAAAAATATATTAATTATTATTATTATTATTATTATTATTATTATTATTATTATTATTATTCACGAAATATTGTTTTGATTATCATTGCTATTTTTTTCATTATTATTAATATTGTTAACATTAAAATTTTAATTAGATTATTGATCATCATTTAAAGATAAAATCAAAATGCAATCAAAGAAAACCCAAAATGATAATTAAAATGACAAATGTATAAAATACCACTAATTAATATGGGTCCAAAAAAATCTTGAATAAATAAAATATAAAATAGAATACAAGATTTTGCAAAAGTAACATATGGAGAAGAATAGTTATTTATAAAAATTAAAATTATAAATAAATATAAAAAAATAAAAATAATACAACAAAATACAAAATTAAATACAACATACAAAGTTAATACAAATTGGATAGAGGAGCAGGTGAAAAGATCTATAGAAAAAGAAAGTAAACCCAAATTTGAATAGAGGAGCAAAAAACCCTAGATCTAATTAAAAAAAGACAGAAATAGATTTGAGCAGAGAGGAGCGAAAAACCCTAGATTTGACAAGGGAAGAACAAAAAAGAGAGAAATGCAGAGAGAAAAAGAGAGGAGAGATTTGTAGAAAAGTGTAGAAAAAAAAAAGTAGAAAAAAGAGGAGAAAGAAACCTTTGCCAGCAAAGAAAAATCAACAAAAACAACACAAAAAAATAGATCTGTTGAGAAGCACATAGGAAAAACATGAAACCATATTAGGTCTAATCTTTAACTTAAAAACTAATTGGATTCTCTCTAAATCTTGGAAGTTAGCAAGTTAATCTTCCAAGGTTTAGAGAATGTCAACATTGATCTATATAACCCATATTTATTTTCTTGCATTTGAACTAGACTATTATCTCTAAGAAAGATTACTAAGGTTGCCAATTTTTGACACTTCTTAGTGATTAGAGAAGATCAGCTTTTGGTCTATTGCTATCCAGATCTAGTATGTTGTTTGGTTATTATACAATACTCTGAAGTTATCTCTTATTTTGTTTTTATCTATTGTTAACATGTAATCAATACCTTTTTATTACTTCTCTATTATCCTATTATATTAAGTAATTTATTCTTTATGTAATTGATTCCTGTATTGCATATTATGTCATTTTCTATTTAATCCCAATTTGTTCATATCATTTCTAAATACAAAAATAAAATGACAAAGACAAAATCTCCTAGATTTCTCAATCTAAAAAGTGTAATCACTAGCTAAATTAAAACAAAAACTATAAATCCCCAAAAACCCAAATGAAATAATCAAAGAGAAGAATAAAACATTTCAAGAAAAAATAAATATATTCTAAATTTCAAGAATAGTAGAGATCATAAACAAAAATCATGTTTAAGGGATATCGTGTTCAAAGTGATTCAATCACAGACGAAGTCACAATAAAACTCCAATAGCAAAAGAACAACAACTAAATCATAACAAAATAGAGTCTCAAACAAGCAGAAATATTTAAACATTCAAAAAAAAAATAGAATAGAACAATTATATTGCTAAGATTAGTATATATATAAATCACCCCAAATTACCAAGAAAATATATAAAGAAAAATACAGTTTGTTAGCTATAACAAAACTAATATTAACATAAGCAACACAATAGCTTCAATTTTACTCGTATCCAAAAAAAGAAGCTACGTAATTAAACTAACAAGAGAAATAAAAAATAAAAGTCATGTAAAAAATATATAACAAAAATGTAATAGAAGCAAATTGAAAATTAAAATAACATCAAATTATATAAGAGAGTCATTAAATAAATTGATAAAATAGGGATAAATAGAAGGGGGTGACAGTTCCCTTTACGACAATAAAAAACTAAGGCCAAATTCACAAGAAAATTACACTCATTTACATGCGTAAAAATTAGAAACTAGAACAATTGAAGTAAAGACGTTTCTTTCCACTACATGCAAACAAACTAAAGAGGAGCAAAAATATCAAGAACTATAGAAGATAATAGAGATTCTTAGATCGTCAAAATCATGACACAAAATAAATAGAGTTTAAGAATAATATATCAAGAAAGAGAATTAAGTAAAAATATGCAAGTTCATAGCCTATAGATAGATACGAAGGACAAATCTTAATTAAAAAAGATATAAAAAAACAAAAAGGGAAGTCAAATTAAAACATCAGAGTAGTATGGGTACAAATATCAAACCTAGATTGCTTAGCTTAGAAGTACCGAGATATAAACTTTAGAAAGAGTAGAACATATAATATTCAAATATTTGAAATACATTCATTGAGCTGTGAATTGTATACCAAGGAACTCTAAGCAGTGAAAATGAAATACAAAATAAAATTATAAATAACAAAGATTGCGTTAAGATGATTTAAGATATGTGCCACTTTCAGAATTTTTTGAACATTTTTCCAAATTTTTTCATTCAGTTTTGAATGGTTTATTATTCATATTACACCGTAATTTAGATTTTATTTTTGATTTTTAACCCTTTATACAGCCTTAAATGCGTCTCAAATTTTTTCACAATGTATCTTACAATTAATACAAATTTTTGGTCGGATCACCTATGTTTGGCTTAGAGGCATTATTCACGGTTTTAGTGGCACTATTCATTAGAAGCCCACTCCCAAATCTCATTTTTCTCACATTTCTCATCATTACCATGCCATGTGTCATTCCATTCTTACTCCTATGTGTCTCTCACATCTTTCTAGCCATGAATATTGAAATTTTCATTTTACCCTTGGCCTTTTCACATAATTACCGTAAATTACCCTTTAGTTGTTTTTTGCTTCATTGCTTACACCAATCGTCTCTACTCGATCCGTATATCTGTGACTAGTAATAGAGATATTAATAGAATCTAATATAAGCAGATGAAGAACCATACTATCAGCATGCAAATGTAAATATAGAATATGCAAAGAGTATAGAATTCAAGATTCTCAGCATATAAAGTAAAATGAAAATTCTAACAAAGTAAAAATTAGGACTTGAGGGTAATTCTAGCAAATAAAAATTGAGAAGTCAATAGTATGGAAATGCAACAGTGAAAATCTTAAATCATAAGAAGGCTAAAATAACTAAATATACTGTAATTATAAAATAATTAAAAAAAATCAATTCAGAATTTGCAAAGATAATAATAAAAAGAAAATCTTTAGCTTTAAATATGATAATAATAATCCAAATACTATTTCCAATCCCAAAAAAGGTATAGCTAAATCATATTTCCAAAATAATATATAATTGTAATTTTATATCTTTTTAGAGATTAAAGAATCATAAGCAATTAATACTTTACGAGCATAAAAGAATAAATAAATAAACATAAAAAAGCCTTCAAATAAAAAATATAAAAATCACTTATGAATAATAAAACTCGTAAAAAGTCACTTATATAGAAGAAGCAAAGAATAGAAATTCAATCAATTAAATAAAATCCTTAATAAAAAAAATCAATCAAATAAAAAAAAAACTCTCTTCTACTTTAATCGGACAAACAAAAATTAAATAAAAAAGTAAATTGCAAATCATAAATAAACTAAGACTTTAAGGCCATCATTGATTCCTGTCAAATATAAAAGTAAGTTTAATGAGCTAATAACAAAATACATATGAAAATGAGTTATATATGAATAAGTTGATACGATAAAAATATTAGGGTTTGTATAGGAAAAGAAATATAGTAAAATTTCAAACCAGCAGGTAGAAATTTCATTGTAGTATGACATATATTCCATAAATTATTAAACGCATAAGCGTGTAGAGATTCCCAAAAGAAAGCAAAAATGAATATACCAAGCAAGTTTAAAGAAGCAACACGATTGTTCTAACTGAAAATCATAATTCTCAGACCGTGATTAACATATATGGAAATAAAAAATGATGTTTCCATTTTAGCCTTATAAAAAATTGAGTAGGATTCATTTTTGGAAGATCAAACAAGAAACGTAGTCTTGAAAAACTCGAGAAAATAAGAAGTCAAAATAAATAAAGATATCAGTGATCTCATTTTTTGGCAAATTTTCTAAAGTAAAAGGAACTAAGACTATTGCATGCAAAGAAAGATAAAAAAAAACTAACAATAATAAACTAGAGAGCAAAATTTTTTTTTAAAAATATGACCTGTAAGCCATGCCTTAAAATAAAGACAACAAAGACAAATCATAGAAATACCAAATCAATGAATTCTTAGGAATAAACACTTAGGTTAAAGAAATTAGGAATTCATAACCGATAGAAATCTTATTCTTTTTTTTTTTTTTATCGAACTTTGAAATTAAGAAAGACTGTAAAAAAATTTCTTTTACGTCAGAATACAAATTGAACATTTTTTTAAAAAAAA